>CAUYQV010007723.1:0-63643 GCA_963574575.1 Galagoides demidoff
GGCAGGCGCCTGTGGTCCCAGCTACTTGGGAGGCGGAGGCAGGAGACTCGCTTGAGCCTAGGAGTTGGAGGTTGCTATGAGCTGTGATGCCATGGCACTCTACCCAGGGGGATAGCTTGAGGCTCCGTCTCAAAAAAAAAAGAATGTGTTGTTGAAGTTGCTTAGATGCCACTCATGTTTCAAAGTCTGAACAACCGCCCCTTCCAAGGAGACCTGCAACTGATCAGCAGCACGAATGGACCTTCAGCTTAACACAACTTCGTGCAATACCTCAAAAGAAAATGTACGTTATTCAACTGCTTTGGATGAAGCTACTGATACTACTGACTGAGCATTGAGTTTTATATTTCATAACAGGATATTCTTTGCTATGAAGAGCTACTCTCCCTAAATCCTCAGATCCATGACTGCAGAAGTAGCAACACTATTAATCAATATACTCCTGCTCTTGAGTAGGGATCTGTGCCCTAAAACATCAGTAAAACCATTTAGGCTGATTCCACCTTGGTGGAATTACCCTCACAGGCCTCCAGTCACCAGAAGTCACAGTACAGTGTATATCAAATCAGTCCCTAAAAAACGCCATCTCTCACTGTGACTGCAACTCATGATTTTGATACAGGATTCTACCACTCAGGGATGGACATGGATTCCCCCATTCTCCAGGCCCAAATGAGCTCAGAAATCAGACCCCCATTTCCAGGCACAAACAGACTTCCTTTTCCAGGCCATACCCTCTGAGCTCTAACAAGATTATGAACAAAGCAGCCTGAGATGGTTTTTTGGGTGGTTCTATCTTGGGAGTAGGGAACACACACCCTAATCCCCTCTGTGAGACAAAAACTGCAAAGACCAAATAACCTTGCCCCAAGGGAGGGACTGTGTTTGTTACTTAGAAAGAACATTTTTCCACTTACCAAATCCTAGCCCAAATGTAATTCTCCAGACAATATAAACCCCCGACAAAGGGCCCATGTGAGAGATTTCCAACTTATGTCTTCCCCTTTGCCAGAGGTTCGGGTAGCTTTTTACTGGTTCTGTATTCCTTTCTGTCTAATAAAATCCTATCTCATCACTATCTATGGTTCATGAGTTCATTCGAATCCCCAAGACCAAGGACCTACTGAAGAAGAAATTCCGAAATCAACTTCACATTTTTTAAATTTAGTCATGCATTACTTAAAGAGGAGGATATGTCTGAGAAATTCACTGTTGGGCAATTTTGTCATTGTGCAAAAAAAAAAAAGCCTCCTATACACCGGGGCTATTGGGTTGGCCTATTGTTCCCAGGCCACAATCTGTGCAGCACATTACTGCTCTGAAATAAATGCTGTAAGCAGGTATAACACCATGGTAAGGATTTATGTATCTGAAGATAACCAAACATAGAAAAAGACGGTAAAAATACTGGCTTTATACTTCATTTGTGTCATAACAGGACATTTTTTCTTTGCTACGAAGAATTTATTCACTTTGGGCACTCTTGCGAACAGTACACAGGGAATAAATATCTTCAAAGCTTTCAAGATAAATGTCATGAACTTTGACTTACTTTCCTCAGTTTAGAAGTAGTGCACCTTCCCTGACAGGAAAACATGAAGGGTTATTGCACAGATTAAAGAGATATTAACAGGAGGATGACTTCTTTTCATTGTATCAAGCATCAGCAAAACTTCAGTGCAAAACTACTATTTTAAGTGACACTTTGAAACAAGTTATAAGTATTGTTAGCTATATTCATGCAAATGCAATTGTGTAATTCTCATGGGTTTTTGTTTCTTTGTTTGAGACAGAGTCTCACTCTGTTGCCTTGTGTAGAATGCCGTGGTGTCATAGCTCACAGCAAATTCAGATTCTTGGCCTCAAGAAATGCTCTTGCATTAGCCTTCCAAGTAGCTGGGACTACAGGTGGCCACCATAATACCTGGCTAGTTTTTCTATTTTTAGCAGGAACAGGATATAGAGACAGGGACTCACTATTGTTCAGAGCTGGCCTCTAACTCCTAAGCTTGAGCCTCTGCCTTCCAGAGTGCCAAGAATACTGGTGTTAGATACCATGCCTGGCCCATTCTCCCTTTTTATGGCAAATCCACACCTAATACCTCATCATTTAACTTTATCATATAAAAAACTGAGACAAAATGCTAAAGCTGAATGATAAGGGACCAGGTGTGGATGTGCCACAGCATTCTAAAGTGCCCTGGCTCTCTCAGGGACAGACATTAGCCAGCATCTTCTCTCTGCAAGAATAGTTAAATTTTATGAAGAACAGAATCAGCAATGTTAACTATTGAAAGGTAATTTCTCAGGGAATGTAGCGTTTCTGTGTGATATGTCAAAATGACTTTCATATCTCTTTGCAAGTATAAACTAAGTCTACATATAATACGAGGCAAAAAAATCCAAGCATTTTGAAATAAAGCTATAGTATGTTGTTTCAAAACACTTCTTCAAAAAGAAATTTCAGGTGAATATTTTTCCCAGTTAGCAAAGGTCACTGATGAATAGGATGACATTTGTCATTTAAATGTCATTTAAAATGTTGCAAATGATGTAAAGAATATGCAGCTGTTATAGACCTATTAATTGGAAAATGTAATAAAAGCTTCACTGACTTTAAGAATCATGACATCACACTCAAATTAGCATCTCAGCCTCACCTGGTTACAGCACCAAGTATGTAAACAGCTGCTGGTGGAATCACTGAGCTCTCAGGAGATGACATTTTAAAGTCATTGTTTGGGGCAAATAAAGATCCACTTGAAATGTATAAAAATGGAGTAGTATACCCAAGCCACTGGTAACAAGAAAAATTCTTCCTTGCTTTTCAACCACTTATTGCTGCAAATTTACATTCTCCTTCCTAATCCAAGTTGCGATACCCTAAGGTCACAAATGAGATCAACTGAAACTGCCTAGCTCCATACTACAACCATTATTCAAGTTCTTTCCAACAAAAAGCAGTCACAACAATGTCGTTAAAAAGTTATTTAACTTTAAAATTAACAAATAGGCTCAGAGCCTGTAGCTCAGCAGGTAGGGGGCCAGCCACATACACGGGAGCTGGCAGGTTTGAACCCAGCCCAGGCCTGCCAAACAACAATGACAACTACAACCAAAAAGTAGCAGGGCATTCTGGCAGGCACCTATAGTCCCAGCTACTTGGGAGGCTAAGGCAAAAGAATCACTTAAGCCCAAGAGTTGGAGGTTGCTGTGAGCTGTGACTTTGCTGTGAGCTGTGATGCCAGGGCACTCTACCCAGGGTGATATAGTGAGACTCTGTCTAAATAAATAAATAAATTTGACAAATATCTTTTTAAATTAAGTACACATTAGTTAGATTTTTATAAAATAATGTACATTTTTAAGTGTTTGTAATTGAAGTTTCTTTAATGCAACTTTATTTGATTATAGCTACATTAATGTAGACTTTCAACATGAAAAGCAGGGGTCCTCAGACTTTTTAAACAGGGGACCAGTTCACTGTCCTTCAGACCATTGGAGGGCCGGACTGCAGGCCCTGGGACGAGTCGGCTGCTAAGCAGGACAGGCAGCGGTGATAAAAAACACTCCGTGAGCTGGATAAATGTCCTCAGCAGGCTGCATGTGGCCTGTCGGCTGTAGTTTGAGGATGCCTGATGAAAAGTTTCCCTATCCTGGTCTAGAAGGTTAATAAATCCAGTCCCCTTCTTTACCTTTGTTCAAGATACCATAGAAATCATCAAAGTTCCTTGAGCAGAGAACTGCTATGGTTATTCTCTTAAGAAAATCAATTTAGCTCAGAGAATAATTAGTTTTAATAAGAAGTAATGAATAGTGTTCAGTATTAGGGAGCTATGGTAGATAATTTATAGGAAAACCTTAGTTTTTCAACTGAAAAAGTTTCCTGGCTAATCTTTCTAACTGATCCTGATCCTGAAATGCCACCCCGATCCCACTCCTCCCAGCTCTATCCCTCTAGTCATCTGAGTAGCTTTGTTCTTGACATACAAACAAAAAGCAAATAACCTCTCTGGAATATTTTTCATGCCTTAAAAGTAATAAAGTCACATCTTCTATATGACTTTTTTGTAAGAAATATTTTTCAAAATGTAGACTAGCTATATGGACACAGCCCAGTTATTGGTAAGAACACCTTATACACAAAACTCTCTCCTTCCCAGAAATCCCACAACCTGCATGGATACTTAACCCATCCAATGCTTTCAGCACCACCATCCCCTGCCTCTCTCTCCACTCAGATTGTTCTCATACAGGTTTCCCACTGTCCCTAATAACATCTTTTTAGAGTCTTTTTCATTAAGTTTCTTTCTCCTACTTCTTACCTACTTACAAGGGTTCTTTTAATTTAGTGGATTTCATTCAGTATTTGTAATAATCATCCTCTTGATTCATTGTAATTAGAAAAGAAAGATATTTGTTTTAAGTAAACAGAGTAAATCGTTTCCTATTTCTCTGACGCTGGTGTATTAGTTATGAAGATCCAAAATGCTTCTCTAAGCTTACAAACCTACTTCTCTGTTAAATGTATATTTGATAGCAGAGGAGACACCAATAAAAATTAACACAAATGTAGCATAATTTGGGGGGCTTTTATCTCCAAAATAATGACTAGTTTGGGTTATTTTTATAGCTATACTTCTCATAATTAATTTAATTTTATTCCATTGGAAGAGTATGGACTTCAGAATGAGGAAGAACTCAGTTCTAAACCACATTCTGACACTGAGTGGCTCTACAATCACAGACACATCACCTAACAACATTGATATTGAAAAATTCTTCATCTTCAAAGAAAGACTTTACAATCACATAAAATGGTGACAAAAATTAAATGTAACTATCAGATGCCATGGATTAAATAATAAATTGTGTGTATTAGTTGGAAGGGGATGTTAGCTATTTTCACAAAGTTGATAAGGATTTTCTTCTGAGGACAATTGATTTTTCTGCATTGCAAGGTATTCTGTCATTCTATTTAAACTTGTGTAACTTACATATACCTTGACCAAAACTTTGTGCTTATTGCCTGAATCAATGACCTTTCCATGTATGATGAAACACTCTATCCATATATAAAGTGATTTAATGTAACCATTGGAAAGTTTTCCACATTTATACACAAAACCTGAAAATTTATTGCCTGTTTGAATTCTCATCATTGCTCAATGATTTGGCACTTAAGCCCAAATTCAACAAAATCGGCAACATTGGTGGCTACCTCTTTGTTATCACAAAAAAGTCTCTGAGGATAAATGTGTACTTCCAGGTATAATGTCATGTCCAAATAAACAACACTTGTTTTTGTGATTTTACTTATTTTAACTTCCAACCATTTAATATCTTTAATTTTCCTATTTTACTTTAATCCTAATTTCTTAGAAGAAAGGAAAAGAGCTTAATTTCCATTTCTCTATCACAAGGTCAGGGGGTCAGTATATTCCCACTGTGCCTCTCTGCTTACTTTATTTATTCATGTTTCCTCCCTTTATTCATTTATAAAATATGTGAGCACCTGTTAAACAGTTAGCACTGCGCTTGTTGCCATCTGCCACATGATAAAATAGAGACGTTTTTCTCCAGTATGTTGCCTCAACAGCAGCAAAATGAAATAAGTTCCTGAGAGGGTAGGTGCATTGGCTGCTAACTTGCAAACACCAAACACAACTCTAGACAATGTGTGCCTTGGAGTGAGTGCAGATCACTGCATCTATGGGCAACCTAGGAGTATTTGGTCTAGGACAATTGTATTCTCTTAACCTTGAAAAGCCAGAAGCGGAAGCGGGAGGGAGAAGGGGGAGGGAGAAGGGAGGGGGGGAAATGGGAAAATTAAAAAATAAAAAGATGTTGTAAGTATAAACATAGCCTGATATTACACTTGTTTCATTTTTAGTGTAATATAGTAGGTTTAACTGATGCCAATTGTCCATAAGGAGAATTATGAAAACAAACCATGGCACACTACAATGAAAGAAAAAAAGAGTATTTATGACCATTGGCTATGTGATTCCTGAGTAGCAATTATAGGCTAGCAAGCTTGGGTACAGTGTCTGGTAATTATCATTATTTTTAGCTATTGCTGTGGCTTTGCAAAGTTTAGGCCTTTACCACAGTTCTCATCTTCGTATTTTTATGAATTATGAATGAACGAGGATCATTAAAGAAATTTGGGCTGAAGCATTGCTTTTTAAAGTATTTTGTGTCATGGACACTTTTTGTGCAGTCTGCTGAAGACTTTGGAATCCTTTTCAGAGTCATGTTTTTCAGTGCATGAAGTAAGCTTACCTACAAACAATTTTATACATTGCTACATGTATATAATTCCTACAAAGTGTTGAGGTCCTAAAGGAAATAAAAGAAAGAAAGGAGAGTCTCCATGAGAAATCAAGAATCAAAGTCTGGGCCAAGTGTGGTGGTTCATGCCTGTAATCCTAGCACTCTGGGAGGCCAGGGGAGGTGGATTGCCTGAGCTCACTGGTTCAAGGCCAGCCTGAGCAAGAGTGAGACCCTGCATCTATAAATAGCTGGGTGGTGAGGCAAGTGACTATAATCCCAGCTATTTGGGAGGCTGAGGCAAGAGAATCACTTGACTCCAAGAGTTTGAGGTTGTTATGAGCTATGAAGCCATGGCAATCTACCAAGGGTGACAAAGTAAGACTCTCTCTCTCTCTCAAAAAAAAAAAAGAAAAAGTTCTGTTTCCTTTCCTAATCTAAATTTGTCAGTAGAATTCAAGGGAAACACTCTAAGATGGCATAATGGGCTGGTAGGTGGTTAGTGACTACCTTTGGTGAAAAGATTGGGATCTTAACCAGTAAAAATTCCTATGGACCGAAGGTCTTGAAAAAGAGACCCTAGCCTAAGTGTAAGAATCGAGGTGAAGTAGACAATCATAGCTAACCACAGAAATTGAGTACCTTATTTGTATCTGTAATATTGTGAAATACTAAATATATTTAGTCCTCAGCCAGTTTCCAGGTAAAGAACACCTAAAATCTTTAAAATTGCCAAAGTCATCGGTGTCTTTGTTTACTCTAATGAGTTGACTGATAGTTGACAACCCCTAAGCAGCTTCAGGATTGTGGGGGGGGGGAGTCACCAGAAATACCAAGGCATGAGTAGAGAGTTGGGAGAGGGGCTGAATGTTGAGTTTGTCACCAATTATCAATGATTAAGTCAATATTGCCTACATAATGAAGCTTCCATAAAACCCCAAAAGGACAGGGTTTGGAAGAGCTTCTGGATAGCTGGACATGTGAGGATTTCTGAAGGGTGGTGTGTGCTGAGAAGGCACATGAGTGTCAAAGTTGATCATAAGCATTGGGTCACTCTTGTCATACCCAATTATAAAGTAAAACAAAATTTTAACCCCTGTGCCAATAGGCTAGAGCCTCTCTTGGCCAAGGGGACTCCAGGAAAACCTTACAACTGAGTGTCTGTCCATGAAAAGAAGGGGGTTTGGACATACCTAGTTATACTCCCTCCCTTTTGGAGTTGAGAGACAGCAACTGACCAGCATCAATGTTAAAACAGACATTATAAGACTGACAAAATAAACTTTTTATAGCAGTAAGACACCAAGTTATCAACAGGACATGAGGTCATACAGAGCAGAGGTTAGACCACCTGCAGACCATCAGTTTTCTTTACGGATCACTTAAGTCTGTGCATTTTTTCTTGTCTCTGATTAACAAATTTTCTTGTCTTAACTTGAAACATTCTAAGCCTTTAGACATAACCTTATTCCATTAACCAATTACAAATCTTTAAACCCACCTGTAGCCTATAAGCTCCTACTTCAAGAGGTACCAACTTTTGGGGCCAACCAATGTCCTTCTTCCATGTATTGATTTGTGACTTTTCCTGCAATTTCTGGCTCCATAAAATGTATAAAAACCAAATTGTAACCTGGCTGCCTTGGGACCACTTACTCAAGACTTCTCACATGTGGCTCCCTAGGCCGAGGTCACACATAATCAGTTCAAAATATACCACTAGTGATTGAAACCATAAGGTTGTTTTATTCTAGGTCCACTTACTCAGTGCACAAAGATCCAAGGGGACAGTGAGGACTGACAAGGCTGAAAGAATTTTTTTTTAACAGGAAAGATGCCTTATCTGGAAAAGATGCCTCACAACTGTCTCAGAGTAGGACTAACAGAGTTCATGGGCTTTTAAACAAGGGGCCATGTGCCTGGGGGCAGGTCATGATGCAACTATTAATATAATAATAAGTCGCTAAGTGCCCGGGGGCAGGCTGTAGGAGATAGTGAATACTATGTCTTGTAGAAAACCTACCATTTCTGGGAAACAACTCAAAAGTTCAAGTAGTTAGGGATTATAAAAAAAAAAAATGTGTAGGGGGTCAATGAAATTTGTTCACAGAGCCAACCGAATGCACTCTTTAAAATCATTTTATGCAGTTCAGGGTTTTTTTCTGTTAACATAACTAAAACAATCGAGAAGCCAGGGGTACCAAGCATGCAGGGCACACAACATTGCTCCAACAATGTGATTCTCCACCAGTCTGGCTGCTGAAACTGCTTACCTTGACTTAAAACCAATGTTATCCAAAGACTATGAAAACAACTGAACAGGACTTTAAGAACAGTTTTATCCACCATCATCACTCACCAATCAGGACATGTCAGCTCCCCAGAATTTTACTAGCACCAATAAACTTTCTTGAAAAACAACACATACCATTTCCCTTTATCTTGATATCTCTGAACTTCTCTTAGCACTTCAGACATACTGAAGACCACCCAGCCTATGTACATGCCCCAAATTATAATTTTTTCTTTTCAAATAAAATGTTTTAAATTCAGAGGTTCGTCTCTACATATTCTTTGACAGTGATAGAAGCTCTGTGCCCCTTCTCCTGCATCTTGACCTGTGCATCTTATCCACGTGGCTCTTCATCTGTATCCTTTGTAACTTCCCGCATAATGAATCATTAACATAATAAGTATTTTCCTGAGTTCTGTGAACTGTTCCAGCAAATTGATCAAATCTGGGGAGGGTGTGGTGGAAACTCAAGATTTATAGCTGGTCCGTCAGAAGTCAAAGTAACAACCTACTACTTGCAACAGACATCTGAAGTCAGGGATGGGGAGCAGTCTTGAGGGTCTAAGCCATCAACCTGTGGGTTTTGCTGCAACCTCCAGGTGGATAATGTCAGAAGTGAATTGGATTAGAGCACACCCAAGCTGTCCACTGTGGGAAACCCCATATATTTGGTCAGAGAAGCGGTCTAGGTCTGTGTTGACTATGCTGTGAGAGTATACAGTTAATAATTTATAATCATGAGTTACAAACTTGCAAATGAACCACAAATCAAAAATATTTGGAAAAAACAATACCCACAAAGTCTGGTGGCTTATGCCTGTAATCCTAACAGTTTGGAAGGCCAAGGTTAAAGAACTGCTTAAAGCCAGCAGCTAGAAACCAGACTGGGAAACATAGCAAAATTTCATCTCTACAATAAAAAAAAATAAGAAAAATTATCTGGGTGGGTTGGTGTACACCTATACTTCTAGGTATTTGCAAGGCTAACGTGTAAGGATTACTTGGACCCAGGAGATGAGGTTGCAGTGAAGCATGATTATAGCATTGTACTTCAGCCTAAGTGACAGAGTGAGACCCTGTGTTAAAAAATAATATAATAAGAAATATAGTATAATAGTTATTTAATAGCATGTACCTTATATTAGGTATTACATGTAATCTAGAGATGATTTAAAGTATACAGAAGAATGTTCATAGGTTATGTACAAATGTATTTATATACTTATATAAAATGGCATGTATATTTATATAAATGGCATGATCTCCCTTGGATTTGTCTATCATTGGGGGTCCTGGAGCCATTCCCTTTAGAGACTGAGGGATGACTGTAGTAGGAAGAAACTGAGTTTGACTTTGTATACCCTTACACTGCCATTTGCCTAAAATGCAAACAGTATGTATCCTTAACTTGCTCCATGTTAGAAAGAGATTAGCTATGAGCTTGTAGACGGGTTGTTCCAGGTTACTGTGTCTAACAGAGTCATCTGATATAGCTTTATTAGTCTCCTATGGCTGCTTTAAAAAATTATACAAACAAGCTGTATAGTGGTTCATGTCTATAATCCTAGTACTCTGGGAAGCTAAGGCAGAAGAATCATTTGAGGTCAGAAGTTTGAGAATAGCCTAAGAAAGAGTGTGAAACCATCTCTACAAAAAAAAAAAAAAAAAAAAAAAAAATATATATATATATATGTCTATATGTATATATATATGTATTAAGAAAGAGATAAAGATAAAAACATACCCTACAACCTATCAAAATTAAAACAGAAAGAAATAATGCAAATTTAGTGGATCAAAAACAACAAAAAACATTATCTTACAGTTCTATATTTCAGAAGACCAAAATAAGTTTTACTAGGCTAAAATTAAGGTATCAGGAAGGCTGCATTCTTTCTGGAAGTCCCAGTCAAGAATCTGTTTCTTACCTTTTCTGTTTTCTGGAGGCTGCCTGGGTGCCTGGGCTTGTGTCTCCCTTCCTCATCTTCAAATCTGTCCTAGACCCTACCACCTCCATTTTTCACTGATAAGAACCTTTGTGATTACTTCGGGCACACCTAGATGTCTCCATCAAAATGTCCCCATTTCTAACTCCTCAATTTAATAATATCTGAAAAGTCCCTTTTGCCATGTAAGATACACAGATCTACATATCAGGAAGAGGACATCTCTAAGGGAGGTAGAATTATTCTGACTACCACAGAGGTACATTAGCAACTTTTCCTCCCAGGAAATATTGTTCCAGGGAGTACTCAACCCTGAAGGCTTTCTCTTTACATCTCCCGAAAGATGACCCATACACTCCTACCTACCTACACAGCACACACAGCAGGTGAGTGGCCATTTCTCAGTGACGGGATCTAGTGGCTGATGCAGTTCACAATGTGGGGAAACTGGACTATCATGAGCTCTGGAAACACATCAATAAGTGCTGCAGCCAACTACCCTCCCATGGGGTCTCCAGGATGCCTCATGCAGCTGCCTCTCCTACCCCAACCCCTACTTTGATCTCAATGCTCTACTTCTGACATTTTGCTATCAAAGCATTTAACATTTTCCATTAAATATTTCTTTTTAAAAATGCATACTCTTACTGAAATGGGAGATTCTTAAGGGCACAGACAAGGATTTCTTTGCACATGTGTCCTAGTACCCACTACAGTACTTTGCCTATATTAGATATGGGATACTTATTTTTTGAATTAAGCTGTATTTGTTCAATTTGTTAATTATCACAAACTCCAGCAAAACCAACTCCCTGGACAATCATCTTTTTGTATTTTATAGTATATATTTTATACCCACTGAAGGCACTGTATTGAGAACCCCCATGGTTAAAGTTCAGAGAGTCTACAAGACCCCTGAACGTATCCCTAAATAGTTAGGTGTATGTAGGAGGAAAAACATTCATTTCAGCGATGCCATCCATGAATAGAGCATTCTGATCATCTTTTCCTCCACTGTTGGTGGCAGTGTTACACATTTTTAACAGGGTGAAGGTTCAGCCTCACGTGGAACAGAATAAAAGATGGTGGCAGTTTATTTTCCAGAAGCAATTGGATATCTTAATTGTGTCACTCTTGAATGACCACAGTTACTTTTTTCATAATGAAAGGTCTAATTGCTTTTGGTTCCAGTTTCCATTTTCAAGCTGGTCTGGGGCATTAGTGTCTGTCTCCATTAGCCTTTTCTGGAAGTTATTTGTAGGATACTTTCAGTGCCAGCTGCATTATGAAAATGTTGATGGCCAGTATTTTGGCCTGTGATAATTGGGTGCTTTCAATGTTAGATCTGCCAAGCTGTTAATTAGCTTGCTGTAAGGACTACATATCTACTTTGTATTTTCACTTTGATGTGCCAGCATTATCATTCTTTTTAAGTAGATCTCTGCTATAATGTTTTGAGAAGTGCTTGTTTTCACAAAATAATCATCTTAGATTAGTAAGTTATGAACAGATGCCTGTTATGAGAGCTGATTTAGTCCATTACTTGAGGCATGAACCAAAACATCATTGGTGCACAGAGCATCTATGGGAAATCCACTTTTTCCACGCTCTGATAACAGCGCAGAAAATCAAGGGGGTACTCTGGGACCAAAGCAATTTCACTATTCATAGAACTTTGATATTTAATGGTTTCTTGATTAGCAGAAAAAAGCTACACATATCAAAAATCAAGTCTAATAAAGAAAGTGAGAAAGAAAAACTGCTTATGACTTCACTGCAGACTCTTGATTTTTCTTTCATTTCCATTTGACTATGGTTAAGCAAAAGTTTAAGCACAACAACCCTGCTTCACATGGGGTTAGCATTTCTAATGTACGTCCTTGCTTTCATCACTAATTTAATAGATTTTAAGATTCCAGGCTGAGTTTGCCAAGTTGGCATCCAGTAAAATAATCATTAAAGTTGACAACGGCCCAACTCTGACAGAAAAGTCATTGAGCATATTAGAAACTCTGAAATGGCAGCAGGTGCCACATGGTGTGACAGCCTCTATTCCTAAGGAGATAATCTATACATCATAATGCCTAGAATAGGTAACGGTGCGTGTGACATACTAAAGTCCTCATCAATGATAATGAGGAAAATATTAAAAATGATAATATGGTGGTTGATGATAAAGAAAGATCACGTCATGCCAGATTTTTAGAATCAATTGTTGTTAGATTCTCACAGCAGAGAGTGTTGCACAGTATAGTGAAATGGGTTTGTACATGGAAGATGTCAGGAATCTTGACCTCCAGACCTGTTCACCATATTTATTTCTATGGTCTTAAAAAGTCGAATAATTTCTCTGGCTGTCAGTTTACTCAAACACAAAACAGGAAGAGGAATGGGCATTAACTGTAAGTAGACACAAGGAAGCATACTGAACTGATAGAAATGCTCTAAAAATCATTTGTGGCCTTGACCGTGCAACTTGGTACCATTTACTGGAAATTATTAAATTACATACACTTAGGATCGGTAAATTTTATGACATGTGAATCGTATCTTAACAAATGTGTTAAAAATAGGAAGATCCTTATTCATTCTTTTAACAAATGCATAACACACCCTGCTTTGAAAGAGTTTGCAATCTAAAGTTGGAGATAAAGAAAATCACAATTATAAATGCATTATTGCATCTACTCAGTGCCAGACACCAGTCTAAGCATTTTACCCACATTAAACATTTTTAACTACACTCATCTCCCTTTCACAGATGAGGAATCCAATGAACAGATCACTGGAGGTCACCCATCCAGTAAGTGGTGAAGCTAAGTTTCAAACCCAGGCCTTTTTTGCTCCAGAGTATGTGTCCTCTCAATGGTAATGAACATAAAAACACAAGATCTTGTGGGAGTTACAGAGGAAGGGCAGGCCTAGAGTGGTCAGGGAATGATTTCCAAAGGAGCTATGAAAGACCTGCTGAAGAATGAAATAAGAGGTAGCTGAAGAAAGGAAGATAACACCATTCTAGTCTGAGAAAATAGCGTACATGAAAGTACAAAGTCAGAAAACTGTAAGACTTTGAACTCCCTTCCAGCTCTAATAGTCTAAATTGCTGGAAGTAGATTGCACTCATACAACTAGAAGCAATCTAAGAGAAAATTTTAAAAATCAGATGGAAATAGTAGGGAAAAAGCCCCCCAAATTTTATTACTTCATGAAAAAAGTGCAGATGCAGCAAAAGGAGAAATTTTTTTATTTTATACAACCTAATATTGATGTTCTGGGGGTACAATTTTTCCTTTATGGGTTATGTTGTGCAGAGACCAGAAACATGCCAAACCCTATCTATGTGTGATGAAGAATTCCAGGGCACAGCCACCTGGCACTCCTCAGACCCACGTGAAATCACTGTGTTTGTTTCCATCTCAGCCAGAGGGGCAGGAGGGGAATGAGAAGGAAATGAAAACAGCAAGAGCATGAGACAAGTCCAGTTGAAATGCCATGAGGATAGCTTTATCTAGCAATCAACAAAGTGCTGTAGTTAAGATTTTCTCTAAATTATTTCAATCTCTCGTCTGTTTTTCATAGTACTTTCTTCTCATTCATTCATTATTTTTATATCATCTCTATGTTATCAACTTACCTACCTTTCTCATTCCTATGTCAGAATTGTTTGCTTTTATTTCACCTTTGTTTCTCTATTTTTGATTGTGCTTTATGTTAAATTCTTAAATTGAAAATCTTAGATTCCTAACTTTTCTTTTCTTTTTTTTTTTTGAGACAGAACCTCAAGCCATGCCCCTGGGTAGAGTGCTGTGGCATCACAGCTCACAGCAACCTCCAATTTCTGGGCTCAAGTGAGTCTCTCACCCCAGCCTCCCAGGTAGCTGGGACCATAGGTGCCTGCCACAATGCCCAGCCATCTCCTGGTTGCCGCCGTCATTGTTGTTTTGGCAGGCCTGGGCTAGACTCAAACCCGCCACACCAGGTGCATGTGGCTGGTGCCCTAGCCACCCGAGCCACAGGCGCAGAGCTGATTCCTAACTTTTTTGTTCTGATTTGGCAATTACATCTTGTAAAGCAATCAACTTGTCTTATAAGTGTAGCTTTAGCCACAGTTTTAAGTTTAATATATAGTCAGTTGTGATTAGCTTGATGTGTACCCACTCTGTGAGATACACATATGGAAGGTTTTTCTTTTTTTAATTCTGGATTTTAGTAATGATTCTCACTTTCCTATTTTTTATTGACATCTTGGGAAGATTTTATATCATATCATCTTATATTATTGAAATTAAGTTTAGTTATATTTATTAGATGATTCTATTGTATGAAAGCAATAGGAGATATCAACATAAAGAGAAGAATATTTTATTAGAAAAAGGTATGCAAAAGTATTTAAAATAAATAGTACATAGTATGCTCTATCTTACTATATGAAATTGATGGGAGTATCTACAAAAGAGAAAAACATTTTTGGGGGAAAACATGAATGTTATTTAAAATGAATTAATGCTGATCACATTCTAGCAAATATTTTCTATAATAAGCCAGATAGTAAATATTTTCAACTTTGCAATGCAAGCCATACAATTCTTATAGCAGCTACTCAAACCTGCCCTTGCAGCAGGAAAGTAGCTATAGACAACAAGCAAACAGATGTGGCTATGTTCCAATATAACATTATTTGCCAAAATAGTCGGAGGACCTGATTTGATCTAAAGGCATAGTTTATCAGCCTTGTTCTATACTATTATGTACAAGTGACATGAATAGTTCAGGGAAAAGAGTATGCAAAATTATTAGAAATAAATAGGTGTTCATTATGTTCACATTGGATTCAGAAAGGGAAAGGAATTCCAACTCTTTGAATTGATGGGACTCTGGGACCTTGAGTCCACTGATACTGACAGATGTGTTTCTTCCTTAACTCTCTGACCAGGAAAGAATAATAGCAGTATCATTTGCATCTTTTAATGAAGCTTAAGAGATTTAAGACTTTGGGAAGGAAGTACATTCCTTGGAAAAAAGTGGGAAAAACTCAGCTTTGAGCCCAACCTAAGAAGGAAGTTAAGGGAATATATCTGTGATGAAACGAATACTTGATAGCACAGACTATGGTTGGTTATGAGAGGAAAGGGGATTTCAAGATAAGAACCTGTTCTCTTTTGCTTCTGTGTTCCTTACCTAATGTGGCTTCTGTTTCATTGGCTGGCATTCAGCCATTCAGCAAGCAGCTGACTCCCAAATGTTGAATAACATCTAAGCTATGCTGAAGGTGTATACACACCATGGGGGTAACATGAGAGTAGAGTGTACTGACCCCTGTATTTCACACAAGTCTCTCACTTCCCTTTCATCCATTTTATAACAATACATTTTGACACTATTTATGATGCTGCAAAGGTGTAACTTGATTGAAATGTGGACCCATGCTTGGTCTGAAGTTGCTCTTGATATACTCTTAGCAAGTGTGATAAATAGGTTTTGTGTTTCTCTAGGTGTCTCTCCATGTAAATTGATGACTGCTGCCCAGGGGAATGAGCTGGGCCTAAAAACACGAGAGATTAGTTTAAGTGTGACAAGGCTGTAATCTGTAATGAGGAACATCTATCATTGTCACACAAGAGAGCCACAGTGCCAGGAAGACCCTCTCTGCTTAGAAAAGGTCTCCTCCTCTGTGGCTGACAGTTCAGGCCTGCTTAGCTCAACTCTGCTTATTTCCTCCCAAGAAACTCTTTTATTCAAATTTGACAAAATAATTACTGTTACCATTTGGCTTTGAATGACTCAATTATGGCCACAGTCACTTGGCTTAGTAATTACTAAAATTATAGTTTGGGCTCAAGGCCAGTTTTGCCTTTCCTCTCTTCCCCCACGGAAGCAGGGAGAAGCATTTTTATAGGAAAATAGAGTATCATTTGGAAACCAGGTTATAACAATTCATTTTAAATGACCTTAGTCAATAAGAAAATAAAACTGAAAAGCCTGGCTGAGAACAAGACCGAATTTTTTCTTACTTTTTAAGAAACCTGGCATCCTGAAAGTATGCTTAGTTGCCATGAATAATACTATTGTCTCCATAGATGAAGCAAACTGACTATTATTTAATCCATGGTGTTTTAGTTTAACACCAAAGATTCAGGGTCCCTAACACCTTCATCCAAAGGTTGGTTTTGGAGAGAAGAAAGACTTGGGGAAGCATATAGATTGTAGAGATTTTGAGGACATAATTTTACTTGGTTTGGCATCTTTATTAATAGAGTCTTATTGCTGATACTGCTGGATATTGATAACCTAGAGGTCACATTTGGAGGCTTCCAAGTTAACGGCCTGAGGACAGTCTTATGATTCATGGCTTACATCCTGCCCCAGAGTAACAAGACTTATTATGAGTCCCTCAAATCTTACTATGATTTCTTCACACTGCTGAAATACTGATTAATGTATAACCTACTGACATTGAAAAGGACACTGATTTGTTTCTGAATCATGAACTTTTTTACTGTTTGCCTTGCATGTAGAACATTTTAGCCTGCCTGTTGTCATCTGTAGCTAATGATTGTAACCTCTGTATTGTACCCTTGAATGAAAAAAAGACAACCCCAATATGGATTATGAGGAATCCTCTGCCATTCTCAGAAAATTTCTTATAAAAGCCTTTTATAACAGGCTTTAAAACATGGCTAACTTTGTTGATGTGTCTTCCTGGGTCTGTCCTCAAATTTGGCTTTCAATAAACATTTATCAAATTATTTCTGTTTCAACAGCCATACATTCAGTAAACAGCACATACAAGATACTGTTTTGTTGTGAAGACATTCACATTGTAAGAACATTAACAAGTTTCAAATTCTTCCTCTGAGATTCTTGTCTAACCTTGGTTAAGTCATTTCATTTTAATAGCTTTGGTTTCCTTATATCTAAATGGGGATTAATACAGGATATTTCCCTTGTGGACTGTTTTTTAGGATTATATGAAGTACCAAATAGAACAAAAAACAAATGCAATAAATAGAAAGAAGTTAAAAACATGGTAAATGTTAATTCACTGGTAACAATAATTATTTTAAACATGAAGGTCTAAATATACCAATAAAAGATAGAGATTGTCAAGGTGGATTATAAAAAAGACTCAACAAAGTTGTCTAAAGATACTCACTTTCTTTCTTTTTTTTTTTTTTTTCTGAGACAGAGCCTCAAGCTGTCCCCCTGGGTAGAGTGCCATGGCTTCACTGCTCACAGTAACCTCCAACTCCTGGGCTCAAGCGAGTCTCCTGCCTCAACCTCCCAAGTAGCTGGGACCACAGGCACCCGCCACAACGCCCGGCCATTTTTTGGTTGTAGCCATCATTGTTGTTTGGCGGGCCCGGGCTGGATTCAAACCCGCCACCTTAGGTATATGTGGCTGTTGCCTTAGCCGCTTGAGCCACAGGCACCGAGCCAAGATACTCACTTTCAATACAAATACTTAGATTAAAAGGATGGAGAATGATATACCATGCTAACACTAATCAAAAGCTAGCTGAGGGGGGAGGGGCAAGACGGCTGACAGGCACCAGCCTCGAACAGAAGCTCCTGTCCAGAAGGAAGGATAATGTCCGGAAAATATCCAATAAAGTTGAAGATTGGGAGCCCAGCTGAGAGAGAAGAGTGATATCTGTAGGACACCTCTGCGAGGCAAGTTGAGACTCCAAGAAAGCAATTTACAGGTACATAATATATCCCAAAGGAAAAGTGTCTGTCCCCTCCCCCAAGAAAGTTGTGGTTTTCTTTTTGTTTTCTCTTTGTCTGCTCCTGTAAGTTTTCTATAGGGAAGCAGTGAACTGAGGACCTATTATCTTACCTCACATGTGAGAACCACAGGAAGAGGGGTCAACTCCCCTAGAGGGACCCTGCTGAGATTCTAAACACTCTCTTGTCTGGCAGAAAAATCAAACAAACGTTTTCACTGCCATTTTGAATTTCCAATCCACTCTTCTCCCCTTGCCTATAGAGACAGTTGGTGGGGGGACAAGAGCAGCATCCCCCACCCCTGCAAGACCAGGAGCCCAGTCCTGGTATGGCAGCCAGAGACCTGCTAGACCCGTGTGCATTCTGTAGGTGGAGGTGGAGGAGTTCCCAATTCCAGGCACCTATGCAGGAGGCCCCAAAACTGCTTGCTAGAGCCACATGGGCTGCCGGGGTGGCTGAGGAGTCCCCCACCCTGGGCGGGCCCAGAACTGCCTGCTAGAGTTGCACACGCCCCACAGGCAGTGGTGGAGGACTCCGCAGCTCCGGGCAGGCCCAGAACTGCTTGCAGAGCCACATACAACCTGCATGTGGTGGCAGAAGAGCCCTCCGCTCCAGGCAGGCTTAGAACTGTATGCTAGAACCATGCGTGTCCCATGGGCAGAGGTGGAGGAGTTCCCCACTCCATCCTCCTGCACCAGGCAGGCCCGGATCTGCTTGATAGTTCCATGTGTGTCCCGTGGGCAGCAGCAGAGGAGTCCTCCACTCCTGGCAGGCCCAGAACTGCTTGCTAGAGTCACGTGTATCCTGCAGGTGGCAGCAAAGGAGTTCCCCACTCAAGCCTCCCACACCAGGTAGGCCCAGATCTGCTTGCTAGTGTGGCGCGCATCCTGTGGAAGGCAGTGAAGGAGTCCCTCGCTCTGGGTGGGCCCAGAACTGCTTGCTAGAGCCACGCGAGACCTTCAGGCCATGGCAGAGGAGTCCCCAGCTCCAGCTGGGCCCAGAACTGCTTCATAGAGCCATGTGCATTCCGTGGTTGGCAGTGGAAGAGTTCCCTGCTCCAGACATCTGTGCCGGGTAGGCCCAGAACTGCTAGAGCTGTACACTCCCGGTATCCCCAGCCAGGCACTCGAGAACTACAAGAGGACTGTTAGCTGAGAGGGAACCATACTAGAACAGTGGTACCCCAAGGTGAAGACCAGCAGCCACAGCAGTGAGAACAAAAAGGCCCACACCCCTGAGGCTCTTCCAGACAGACACACTCTGCATCTCAGGGCAACCAGAGGAAGCCAGCATCTTCTCCAGTGGAGGCCACTGACTGAACAGTTTTGGTATGATTTCCACACAGTATAAATTTAGCATGGGGTGGAATCAGTGGAAAAACTCTGGTAATTTTTATAACCAGAGTAGATCAACTCCCCCAAGGAAGGATGGGGCAGATGCAATTGAAGATCCCATCCATAAACAGATGGCTGAGATGTCAGAAATTGAGTTCAGAATTTGGATAGCAAATAAGATTAACAGAATGGAAGAAAGAAGGGAATTAGAATTTCAAGAAATTATTCAAAAGATGTCTCAAGAATTCAACAATTTCAAAGATAAAATGACCAAAGATTTTGAAACACTGAGGCAAGAGGTTGTAGCCCTCAAAGATCTAAAAAATGTGGTAGAATCCCTTGGAAACAGAATGGAGCAGGAAGAAGAAAGCATCTCGGACATTGAAGACAAAGCTTCTGAATGTGCCCAAGCAAGCAAGGATGAAGAGAAATGTAGAGAAAAAATGGATTGCTCTCTCAGCGAGCTCTGGGATAATTAGAGGAAAACTAATATTTATCTTATAGGAATCCTTGAAGGTGACAAAGTGGCTTCATAAAGCACAGAGGCTCTACTTCATGATATTATGAAAGAGAACTTTCCAGACATGCCAAGAGATTCTGAAATTCAGGTAGCAGACAGTTTCAGAACCCCAGCAAGACTCAACCCAAACAAGACATCCCCCAGGCACATCATATTTAACTTCACTAAAGTTAATATGAAAGAGAAAATACTAAAAGCAGTGAGATGTAAGAAAACCATAACCTACAAGGGGAAGAATATTAGAATGACTGCACATCTCTCTGCTGAAACCTTTCAGGCTAGAGGAGGGTGGTCATTGACTTTTAATCTCCTAAAACAAAATAACTTTCAAACCAGGATCCTGTATCCAGCTAAACTGAGTTTCATTTATCATGGAGAAATTAAATACTTTAATTACATTCACATGTTGAAGAAATTTTCTATAATGAAACCAGCCTGGCAGGATATTCTCAGACTTATCCTCCATAATGACCAGCACAATCCTCCACCACATAAGTAAATTCACACAGAAAATTTTGATCAAATTCCAACTTTCACAGTGGAAATAGACTAAAGATGGCCACTGGACTTTCGAAAAACTCGATACCTAAAATTATACCAGGTTTATCAATATTCTCAATCAATGTGAATGGCTTAATTTGCCCTCTAAAGGGGCACGGGATGGCTGACTGGATACTAAAACTCAGGCCAGATATCTTCTGCATACACAAATCCCATCTTACCCTAAAAGACAAATATAGACTCAGGGTGAAGGGATGGTTATCTATATTCCAGGCAAATGGAAAGCAGAAAAAAGCAGGTGGTGTAATTTTATTCGCAGATACAATAGACTTTAAACCAACAAAAGTAATCAAGGCTAAAGATAGACAATTTATATTTGTTAAGGGTAATACTCAATATGATGAGCTTTCAAGTATCGATATTTATGCACCCAACCAGAATGCACCTAAATTTATAAGAGATACTCTAATAGACATGAGCAACTTGATTTCTCCCAGCTCCATTGTAGTTAGAGATTTTAATACTCCTTTGGCAGTGTTAAATAGATCCTGCAACTAGAAACTTAGCAAAGAAATTTTAGATTTAAACTTAACGATTCAGCATTTGGATTTAACAGACACCAATAGAACATTTTATCCTAACAAAACTGAATGCACATTTTTCTCATTGGTCCACAGAACATACTCCAAAATCAACCACATTTTAGGTCACAAGTCTAACCTCAGCAAATTTAAAAGAATAGAAATTATTCCTTACATCTTTTCAGACCATCATGGAATAAAAGTTGAACTCAGTAATAACTGGAATCTACAGACTCATACAAAAACATGGTAGCTAAATAACCTTATGCTAAATGATATGCAGGTCAGAGATGAGATCAAGAAGGAAATTACCAAATTTTTGGAACAAAACGATAATGAAGAGATGAGTTACCAGAAACTCTGGGATACTGGAAAGGCAGTCCTACGAGGGAAATTTATAGCACTGCAAGCCTTCCTCAAGAAAACAGAAAGAGAGGAAGTAACAATTTAATGAGATATCTCAAGCAACTGGAAAAGGAAGCACAGTCCAATCCCAAATCCAGCAGAAGAAAAGAAATAACCAAAATTAGAGCAGAATTAAATGAAATTGAAAACAAATGGATTATACAGCAGATCAATAAATCAAAAAGTTGATTTTTTGAAAAGGTCAATAAGATAGATAAACCTTTGGCCAACCTAATCAAGAAAAAAAGAGTAAAATCACTAATTTCATCAATCAGAAATGGTAAAGAACAAATAACAACCGACCCCTTAGAAATTCAAAGTATCCTTAATGAATATGACAAGAAACTTTATTCTCAGAAATATGAAAATCTGAAGGAAATTGACCAATACCTGGAAGCATGCCACCTTCCAAGACTTAGCCAGAAGGAAGTGGATATGTTGACCAGGCCTATATCAAGTTCTGAAATAGCATCAACTATAAAAAAATCTCCCTAAAAAGAAAAGCCCAGGACCAGATGGCTTCACATCAGAATTCTACCAAAACTTTAAAGAGGAACTAGTACCTATATTATTCAACCTTTTCCAAAATATAGAAAAAAATGGAATACTACCCAACACATTCTATGAAGCAAACATCACCTTGATCCCCAAACCAGGAAAAGACCCAACAAAGAAAGAAAATTACAGACCAATATCACTAATGAATATTGATGTGAAAATACCCAACAAGATTCTAACAAACAAAATCCAGCAATACATCAAACAAATTATACACCATGACCAAGTGGGTTTTATCCCAGAATCTCAAGGCTGGTTCAACATATGTAAATCCATAAATGTAATTCATCACATAAATAAATTAAAAAACAAAGAACATATGATTCTCTCAATTAATGCAGAGAAAGCTTTTGATAATATCCAGCATCCTTTCATGATCAGAACACTTAAGAAAATTGGCATAGAAGGGACATTTCTCAAATTAATAGAGGCCATCTACAGCAAATCCACAGCCAATGTTGTACTGAATGGAGTTAAATTGAAATCATTTCTACTCAGATCAGGAACCCTGCAAGGTTTTCCATTGTCTCCATTGCTCTTTAACATTGTAATGGAAGTTTTAGTCATCACAATTAGGGAAGAAAAGGCAGTCAAGGGTATCCATATAGGATCAGAAGAGATTAAACTTTCACTCTTTGCAGATGAGATGGTTGTACGTCTGGAAGATACCAGGGATTCTACTACTAAACTCTTAGAAGTGATCAAGGAATACAGCAGCGTCTCAGGTTACAAAATCAACACTCATAAATTGGTAGCCTTTATATATACCAACAACAGTCAAGCTGAAAAAATAGTCAAGAACACTATCCCATTGACAGAAGTGCCAAAGAAGATGAAATACCTCAGAGTTTACCTAACAAAGGACATGAAAGACCTTTATAAAGAGAACTATGAAACTCTAAGAAAAGAAATAGCTAAAAATGTTAACAAATGGAAAAACATACCATGCTCAAGGCTGAGAAGAATTAACATTGTTAAAATGTCCATTCTATCCAAAGCAATATATAATTTTAATGCAATCCCTATTGAAGTTCCATTGTCATACTTTAAAGATCTTGAAAAAATAATACTTCATTTTATATGGAATCAGAAAAAAACTCAAATAGCCAAGACATTACTCAGAAATAAAAACAAAGCAGGAGGAATCATACTTTCGGACCTCAGACTATACTATAAATCCATAGTGATCAAAACAGCATGGTATTGGTACAAAAAAAATAGAGGTAGATGTATGGAACAGAACAGAGAGCCAAGAGATGAACCCAGCGACTTACCTTTATATGATCTTCGACAAGCCAATTAAAAACATTGAGTGGGGGAAAAGATTCCCTGTTTTACAAATGGTTCTGGGTGAACTGTCTGGCGACCTGCAGAAGACTGAAACTGGATCCACACCTTTCACCACTAACTAAGATTGACTCTCACTGGATTAAAGATTTAAACTTAAGACATGAAACTATAAAAATACTAGAAGGAAGTGAAACTATAAAAATACTAGAAAACACTTGAAGAAATCAGCCTGGGCAAAAATTTTATGAAGAGAACCCCACAGGCAATTGAAGCATCATCAAAAATACACTACTGAGACATGATCAAATTAAAAAGCTTCTGCACAGCCAAAAGCACAGTAAGTAAAGCAAATAGACAGCCCTCAGAATGGAAAAAGATCTTTGCTGGTTATGCTTCCGACAAAGGTTTAATAACCAGAATCCACAGAGAACTCAAACGTATTAGCAATAAAAGAACAAGTGATCCCCTCTCAGGGTAGGCAAGGGACTTGAAGAGAAAATTCTCTGAAAAAGACAGGCGCGTGGCCTACAAATATATAAAAAAATTCTCACCATCCTTAATCAGAAAAAATGCAAATCAAAACTACTTTGAGATATCATCTAACACCAGTAAGATTAGCACCTACCACAAAATCTTAAAATCACAGATCCTGGCACAGTTGTGGAGCAAATGGAACACTTTTACACTGCTGGTAGGATTGCAAACTAATATGTTCCTTTTGGAAAGACATCTGGAGGACACTTAAAGAACTAAAAATAGACCTGCCATTTGGTCCTATAATTCCTTTATTAGGTATATATCCAGAAGACCAAAAATAACACTACAATAAAGATATTTGTATCAGAATGTTCATTGCAGCCCAGTTTATAATTGCTAGGTCATTGAAGAAGCCCAAGATCCCATTGATCTACGAATGGATCAATAAATTGTGGTATATGTACACCATGGAAGTACATAGTATATGTACACTATGCAGCCATTAAGAAAGATGGAGACTTTACCTCCTTCATGTTTACATGGATGGAGCTAGAAAATATTCTTCTTAGTAAAGTATCCCAGGAATGGAAGAAAAAGTATCCAATAATTCATAGCTTTCATAGGAAAGCTATAACCCAATTTTCTCCCCTGTCCTTGGGGGGGGGGGAGGGGGGGGGGTGGGTCGGGGGAAGGGTGATTGGTGGGATCACGCCTATGGGTCACCCTATAAGGGTACATGTGAATCTCTCTAATTGTAGAATATCAATGTCTTAACACAATAACTAAGGAAAAGACATGAAGGCTATGTTAACCAGTTGGATGAAAGTATTTCAAACTATATACAGAAATAGTACACTGTACCCCACGATAGTATTAAAGTACATTGCTATGATTTAATAAAAAAAAAGATAGCTGAAATTGCTGTATTAAATTCAAACAAAGCAGATTTCAGATTGAGAAAAATATCAGAGATAGAGAGAGCCATTATGCAATATAATGATAAAATGTAATAAAATGATAAATATAATAATAAAATGATAAAACTCTTTAAGAAGATATGTACCTAACAACAAATCATCAAAATACATAAAGTGAAAACTGATAGAACTGCAAAGAGAAAAAGAACAATACATGATTGCAGTGGGGGACTTCAAAATCACCCCTCTTTCAGTAACTAATAGATCAGGCAGGCAGAAAATCAGTTAAGAATGTGGTTGACACTATTAATCCACTTGATTTAATTCGTATTTATGGGATACTTCATCCAGCAACAGTGGATTGCACATTCTATTCAAGTTCACATGGAACATGCACCAGGATAAACCACATGCTGGCCCATAAAACACAACAAATTACAAAAGATGGAAATAGGGGGCAAGAATGGAGGGCAGAACTTTCAGCCCAGTGTCAAGGGGTGCACAAAAGATGGCAAGATTTCCATAGTATATGTAGTATGAGGTCTATAGCTCATCATCTTATCCAGCTTCAGCAGTCTTGGATATATCAGCTGGAAAATATATGGGATTTGCATGAATTCCAGCTGAACTGGAATAAATGACTGTAGTTAATATCCTTTTCTTCTGAGTCACCTTAACACATCCTCAGAAACCTAAATGTTGTCAGAAGATCAAGAACCTCAGGAGGATGAATCGCTGGCCCTGGCATTTGTGATGGAGATGAATATAGAAAAGCTGTCTGCCAAGTTATAGAAACCAAGATCTATTTGGATTTGACACAAAATTTCTAGATGTTTGTGAGTGGCAATTCAAATGAGTGTCTCCAGAATATTGGCTTTGAATATACCATTTGTTTTCTGCCTCCTCTTGTGTGGAACTTTGAACTGCCACCTGATTATCCATCCTTCTCCCCACCTTCATTCATAGTTAGTGGCAAATGGCTGTCAGCAACTCAGCTATCAGCTCTATACAAGCACTTAGACAACCTATGGGAAGAACACTGTGGCAGCATGGTTTGTTTGTCTGGATGTAATTTCTTAAGAAAGAGACCCTAGCATACCTGAATATTGTTTACCCTTTTGAGCTCAAGATGGGTACTCAGAAAAAAAGTTCAAAGGACAGATCAAGTCTCTTCCAACACAGAGCTAGATTTTGGAGGAGCTGCTACATCTAATGTTTTTGGACGAGCTGCTGCATCTAATGCAGCATTTCCTCTGTAGACCGAGAGGAAGTTGTGGTTGAGAGAGCTGTACAGGATGTGGAATCATTGTCAAGTCTAATCCAGGAAATCTTGAACTCTGATCAACCTCAAAAGATAAAATGCTTCAGCATTTAGTAAATTGTTTCAGCAAGAAGCCGGGTAGTGAAGCATGTACTTCCTGGAGTGTAAATATGTGTACTGCAATGCCTGTCTTAAGGACTACTTTGAAATCTAGATCAGAGATGGCCAGGTTCAATGCCTCAACTGCCTGGAACTGAAGTGACCTTTAGTGGCCACTCTTGATCAGGTCAAAGAACTAGTGGAAGCGGAAATATTTGCCTTTTCTGACTGCCTCTCCTCCAGTCTACCCCGGACCTGATGGCAGATGTGGTGTACTGCCCCCACTCATCCTGCCAGCTGCATGGGATGTAGAAGCCTGGCTGCACCATGGGTATCTGGTTCCAGCTGCAATTTTGCCTTCTGTGCATTGTGCAGATTGACCTACCATGTGATCTCTCCAGTAAGGTGACTGCAGAAAAATTAATAGATTTATGAAATGAGTACCTGCAAGCAGATGAAGCTAATAAAAGATTTTTGGAACAGAGGCATGGTCAGAGGGTGATTTAGAAGGCACCGAAGAGATGGGAAGTAAGGAGTGGCTAGAAAAGAACTCAAAAACCTGCCCATGTTGTGGGACTCTTAGAGAAATTAGATGGATGTAACAAGTGGCTGTATGCAGTATTTCTGGTGGATTTGCATGTGTTCTCTCTCTAGAGCAAACCCTTAGAAACATTTAATTGATACTGCTTTCTTGTGTTTTAACCTGTTGTTTCATGCTGTGGATGTCAATGGAGATATTTGGGAAGATGAAATTGAAGACTAGGTAACTCCTGCTTAAGATATGGAAGTAGAATGGTTTGCCCTAATCTTTTATCATAAACACAGAGTAACCCTGAAGAGTATTTAGACTACCAATCAATCACTCTTCTCCTATGTAGATGCTATGGGAGCATGAGGTTTATATCTTCTTATATCTTCTACTGACTAAGGCATATTCATGCATTTTTAAATGTAACATGTAATTATAGCCAAAGGTTATATATTATAATCTTTATAATTAATTATAAATTATAAGCCAAAGGTTCAGAAAACGAAACCTACAGAATATTAAATATTCTCATGTGCCCAAAGCTCTGAACAGTTAAAAAATAAAAAGAATGGAAATGAAAGAAAGTATACTATGAGGCCACAATGTAATTAAATCAGAAATCAAATACAAAAAGATAACTGGAAAGTTCCCAAATATGTGGAAAATAAGGGACTACAAAATCAGTACTGAAGCAAAACATTTACTAGAGAAGTTGTAGTTATTGTTTTCTTTTGTGTGTTGGTAAAAGGGATACCTTGGGGAAAGAAGACTTGTTCTGTTGCTAGATAAAGAGAGGAAAATACCAAGGTTTGTTGAAGTTTTCATTACTTTCCCAAAGAACTAAGTTAGTAAGAATTCTCTTGTATAATTTTCTAGAAACTTTCCTTGTCCACAAATAGAGTCAATCTCATTATTTGTGGATTCTGCATTTACAAATTTGCCTACATCCTAAAATTTATTTGTAGCCACAATTTTAATATTTAAAATGGTCTATAGTGTGCCAAAATGGCTACCTAGTTTTCCTAACCACAAGAAAACTATGGTATGCCTTATAGAGAAAATACGTGTATAGAGAAATATGCAAATTTGGTTCACTCTTGAGTGAGAGTGCTGCTGACTGTGAGTTCAAGGTTAATGAATCAACAACATATATTGAATAAACTGTCTTTAAAAAGACACAAAGAAAACAAAGTTGTATGTAATTCTGTTGATGAAAATTTTACCAGAAGCTCTAAAGAACATAACTTGTATTTACTCCAGGAACAATGGTTCAGTATTTACTAATTCAGTGTGTGTGGTAACATTATAGAAAGTAACTATTTGGAATAACAAGAATTGACTGAAAGTACTGTTGTTGATGCCTATTGTGTTCTGGACACTGGAGTTTGTGCTGTTTATAGAAAATTAAATAAACAAATACAGTCATGTTTACAAATTCATCCTAGAAAAAGTGCTACATACCTCACTGTTGAATATCACTACAGTCAGCTACAAAGTATTCCCCTTAGGAAGCTATGTACTGACAACATCACCTAGTCTGCCCTTCAAAGCAATTTGGAACTCTTTTTCTGTATTGGCCATCAAAGCTCTCATTGTAGTACCCTTGATGTCCTGAATGCCATCAAAATGTCTTATTTTTAATATTTCCATTATCTTCAGGTAAAGAGAAATGTCACTGGGATCCAGATCAAGTATATAGGGTGGTTATTTACAGTTAAAAACTTCCTCACAGATAGTGCTGTGTGAACTGGTACATTGTTTTGATGCAAGAGCCACACCTTTCTCATGCCAAGATTTTCAGTTAAGATTTTCCAAACTGTTTCTCCAATGATGTTTACTTGGTCTGCTATGCTTGTCCCAGTCATTCAATAATCTTAATGAATTTTTACAATATTTTCATTAGTTCTGGTTATAACTGGTTGCCGTGACCTGTCTTCATTTGTGACACTTTCTCTCTCTTCAGAGAAACATTTAATTCATTTATACACTGCCATTTTTTATGTCATTATCCCCATAAAAGGGGACTAATAGGTCCCAGATTTCAATTTTAACCGGAAATTTTATGTTTGTTCATTGCTCTAATTCAGGTTCTGGCATTCTTGAGACAGCACACACAAACACAGAACAGTAATGAATTCCACTCAGTAAGACACTGTCACATATCAACATGAACACCTGAACATTGTTGTGAGATACTGATATACCAAGGTCATGAAACCTTACTGAGTTGTTTGTACAGTGCTGCCAGTGTAAGTACATGATGGCAAGTTCATGAACTTGTCAGACCTCATATTTGAGGCTTCCTATGTGCCTGGCTTTTTCTAAGAAATGGGGATAAAATGGTGTGTAAACCAAAAACCCTACCCTTCTTTTCTCATGGATTTTGCATTCTAATACAAGTGGAGAAGATATAAGAAAAGTGGTGGTGGCAAGTTCTATGAAGAAACCTGCCATATTCTACTACCTAAAATACAGAGAAGTCAACTAGATGCTCATGAAAAACAAATCCTTATTAAAAATCAAAATTCAAGCATCCATTTTTGGGCTTCAAAGCCCTTGTCCTGTTAGCTATTTTATACTTGTTCCTTCTCATGAATGGACATAGTATACCTTTTTGGTAGCAGAACTGCTCTAGCTCTAGTGAGTAAATTGCCTCAAAACACACTAATTTAATGGTGTAGAGAAGTGGTTCTCAAATGTGGGACAATTTTTCCCTATTATCCCCAAGGACATTTGACAATATCTGGGGTGGAAAAGTGCTAGTGAGGGCTAATGGGTAAAAACTAGGGATGGTACTGAACATTCTACATCTGATAACAAAGAATGATTTGGCCTTAATAATTCTTAGATGAAGAAACTACTCTAAAGTCATAGTACATGAAAAAAAAAAAGCCAGAAAAGCCAGATTTCCAAGTAAGTAGCTCTGGACTGAAGTAGAGAAATAACTCTCTTGGCAACCAATGATCAGGTTGTTTAGCATCATCCTGCCTTTGACATATTAAGATTCTTTTAACCAGTAGCTTTCATATAATTGACCAAGGATGCAATACTTTCCACAGTAGCAACAAAGGAAATAAACTACCTAGGAATATATGTAACTAAGGAGGTGAAAGAACTCTATAGGAAAAACTATAGAACACTGAGGAAAGAAATCACAGAGAATGTAAACAGATGGAAAAACATATCATGCTCATGGATCAGCAGAATCAACATTGTGATTTACAAATTTATTGCAACCCCCATTTAAATACCAATGTTATGTTTCACAGATCTAAAGAGAATAGTTCTATGTTTTGTATGGAATCAGAAGACCCTAAATAGACAACGAAACCTTATATAATAAGAACAAATCAGGAGGCATCACTTTACCAGACTTCAAGCTATACTACAACACTGTAGCAACCAAAACAGCATGGAACTGACATCAAAACAGAGACATAGATCTATGGACCAGAACAGAGAATCCAGAGATGAAACCATCCTCTTTTTTGACAAAGAATATAAGAATATACACTAGGGGAAAGAATCCCAATTCAATAAATGGTGTTGAGGAACTTGGATAGCCACATATAAAAAACTGAAACTGGAGCCAAATATCTCACTATTCACAAAGATTATTTCACAATGTATGAAAGATTTAAACTTCAACATAAAACTATAAGAATCCTCAAAGAAAGTTCTGGAAAAACTCTTACAGATATGGCATGGGGAAAGAACTTAGGAAGAAGATCCCCAAAACAATCACAGCAGCACAATATAAACAAGTGGGACTTGAAAAAATTAAAAAGTTTCTGTGCATCCAAGGACATAATCAATAGAGTAAGTAGACAACCCACAAAATGGAAGAAAATATTTGCATGCATATATATATATATGTATATATATATACACACTAAATTCTACAAAGAACTCAAGCAACCCAGCAAGAAGAAATCAAGCAACCTTATTAAAAAGTGGGCAAAAGACATGTACAGAAAATTTTCAAGTGAAGATAGTCTAATTGTCAGCAAGCACATGAAAAAATGCTTAACTTCTGAGTAATGTCTTGGCTAGGTTTTTTCTGATTCCATATAAAATGAAGTAGTATTTTTTTCAAGGTCTTTAAAGTATGACATCCCTTTAATGGGGATTGCATTAAAATTGTATATTGCTTTCGGTAGTATGAACATTTTAACAATGTTGATTCTTCCCAGCCATGAGGGAGCATGGTATGTTTTTCCATTTGTTAACATCTTCAGCTATTACTTTTCTTAGAGTTTCATAGTTCTCTTTATAGAGATCTTTCATATCCTCTGTTAGGTAAACTCCCATATATTTCTTCTTCTTTGGCACTACTATAAATGGAATAGAGTCCTTGACCTTTTTTTCAGCTTGACTATTGTTGGTATATATAAAGTGAGTATTGATTTTGTAACCTGAGACGCTGCTGTATTCATTGATCACTTCTAAGACTTTTGTAGTTGAATCCCTGGGGATTTCCAGATATACAATCATATCATCTGTGAAGATTGAAAGTTTGATCTCTTCTGACCCTATATGGATACCCTTGATCACCTTTTCTTGCCTTATTGCAATGTCTAAGACTTCCATTATAATGTTAAAAAGCAGTAGAGACAATGGGTGACCTTATCTTATTCCTGATCTGAGTGGAAATGATTTCAACTTAACTCCATTCAATACAATATTGGCTGTGGGTTTGCAGTAGATGGCCTCTATCAGTTTAAAAAATGTCCCTTCTACACCAATTTTCTTAAATCTTCTGATCATGAAAGTATGCTGGATATTATCAAAAGCTTTTTCTGCATTAATTGGGAGAATCTTATGCTCTTTGTTTTTTATTTTGTTTATGTGATGAATTATATTTTAGATTTATGTATATTGAACTAGCCTTGAGACCCTGGGATAAAACCACTTGGTCATGGTGTATAATTTTTTTGATGTGTTGCTGCATTGTTTTCTAGGATTTTATTGAATATTTTTGCATCAATATTCATTAGTGATATTGGTCTATAATTTTCTTTTCTTGTTGGATCTTTTCCTGGTTTGAGGATCAAGGTGATGTTTGCTTCATAGAATGTGTTGGGTAGTATTCTTTCTTTTTCTATATTTTGGAAAAGGTTGAGTAATACCATCATTTGATCTTCAATAAGCCAATTTAAAACATTCAGTGGGGAAAAGACTCCTTATTTGACAAATGGTGCTGGGTGAACTTGCTGGCAACCTGTAGAAGACTAAAACTGGACCCACACCTTTCACCAGTAACAAAAATAAGACACTCACTGGATAAAATATTTAAACTTAAGATATGAAACTATAAAAATACTAGAAGAAAGTGCAGGGAAAACTCTTGAAGAAATTGGCCTAGGAGAATTTTTTATGAGGAGGACCCCCCTCCCACCCCTGGTCAATTGAAGCAACACCAAAAATACATTACCAGAATCTGATCAAACTAAAAACCTTCTGCACAGCCAAGAACACAGTAAGTAAAAAAAAAGACAGCCCTCAGAATGGAAGAAGACATTTGCAGGTTATGTCTCTGACAAAGGTTTAATAACCAGAATCCACAGAGAACTCAAAAGTATGACCAAGAAAAGAACAAGTGACCCCATCTCAGTGTGGGCAAGGGACTTAAAGAGAAACTTCTCTGAAGACAGGCACATGGCATAGACATGAAAAAATGCTCATCATCCTTAATCATCAGAGAAATGCCAATCCAAACCAGTCTGAGATATCATCTAACTCCAGTAAGATTAGCCCACATCACAAAATCCCCAAACCAGAGATGTTGGTGTGGATGTGGAGAAAAGGGAACACTGCTGGTGGGAATGCAAACTAATATGTTCCTTTTGTAAAGATGTTTGGAGAATACTTAGGGATCTAAAAATAGACCTGCCATTCGATCCTACAATTCCTCTACTAGGTATATATCCAGAAGACCAAAAATCACATTATAACAAGGATATTTGTACCAGATGTTTATTGCAATCCAATTCATAATTGCTAAATCATGGAAGAAGCCCAAGTGTCCATCGACTCATGAATGGATTAATAAATTGTGGTATATATACACCATGGAATATTATACAGCCTTAATAAAGATGGAGACTTTACCTCTTTTATGTTTACGTGGCTGGAGTTGGAACATATTATTCTTAGCAAAGTATCTCAAGAATGGAAGAAAAAGTATCCAATGTACTCAGCCCTACTATGAAACCAATTTATAAGCACCCACACTTCCATATGAAAGCTGTAACCCAAATACAGTCCAAGATGAAGGGAAAAGAGGAGGGGGAGGGGAGTAGAGAGGGGAGGATGGGTGGAGGGAAGGTAATCGGTGGCACTATACCTATGGTGCATTTTACAGGGGTACATGTTAAATCTACTAACTGTAGAATTTAAATGTCTTAACACAATAACTAAGAAAATGTAGTGAAGGCTTTGTTAACCAGTTTGATGAAAGTATTTCAAATTGTACATAAAACCAGCACATTGTACTCCCTAATTGCATTAATGTATGAAGCTATTATTTAATAAAAAAGAAAAAAAATTCTTAACATCTCTAATCATCAGGGAAATGCAAATTAACACAACAATGAGGTATTATCTAATTCCAGTGAGAATGGCTCTTATTAAAAAGTCTCAAAACAACAAGTGCTGGCCTGGATATGGAGAGAAAGGCCCACTTATATATTATTGGTGGGACCGCAAGGTAGTACAGCCTCTACCGAAAGTACCTTAAAGAACTGAAAATAGACTTACCATTTGATCCAGCAATCCCACTAACAGGTATGCACTCTAATGAAAAAAGGACATTTTATCAAAAAGACACATGCACTTGAATGTTTATTGCAGCATAATTCATAGTTGCAAAGAGGTGGACAAAACCCAAGTGCCTATCAATACATTAATAAAATATGATATACATATACTATGGAATACTTCTCAGCCACAAAAAGTGATCTAGTATCTTTTCTAACAACCTGAATGAAACTAGAGATCATTAATAAAGTGAAGTATTTGCAAGAATAGAAAAAGAAACACCACATACATACTAATTTGGAACTCGTCCATCACACTTATGTGCATATATACAAGTAAAACTCAATGGGAATTAAGTAGGTTGGGAGCAGAAAGGATGGATTGGGTTTTTTTACACCCAACTGGTACAATGCACCCTTCTGGGTAAAGGGCACACTTATAACTTTGACTAAACTATACAAAAGCAAAGCATGTACCCAAAACACGTGTACTCCAATAATATTATACAATTTTGAAAAACATTTTAAAAATTAAAAAAAGATCCTCTAAGCCCCAGGTACTCTGGATGCCAATGCATCCCTCTTGAAGCAGCCTCTCCCCTTTTAAGCTGCTACAGGATTTTGAAAATTTAGGAATTAAGGCAATAAAAATAAGAAAAGGAAAGAAAGAAAATATTGGAGGAAAAAATTGAGAGACAAACATATTTCATAAGCAGCTGAAAGAGAAAATTGGCCAAAAGACACATTAGAAAATTCTCTACCTCACAAATCATCAGGAAAATGCAAATCAAACCCAAAACAAGATATCATCTTACCCGAATTAGAATAGCTATTCTTAAAAAGGCAAAAAATAAAAAATGCTGGCAAGGATGCAAAGAACGTACACTCGTACACTGTTGATGGAAATGTAAAACTAGTACATCTATTACAGAAAACGATATGAGACTTTGTCCAAAAACTAAAAATAAATTACCCTAAGATTCAGCAATTCTGCTATTGGATATTCACTCAAAGGAAAGAAAATCAATGTATCAAAGACATACCTGCAACCCGATGTTTATTAGCCAGAAGAAGGACTCAAACTAAGTGTCTATCTACAAATGAACAGATAAGAAAAATACGTGTGTATATATACACACACACAAAATAGAATATTACTGAGCTATAAATAGAAGAAAACGTGTCATTTGAAGCAAAAGGGATGGAACTGCAGGATATTTTATTAAGTGAACTAGGACCAGCACAGAAAGATAAATATTGCATGTTCTTATTCATGTGTGAAAGCTAAAGTGAGCCTCACGGAGGTACAGAGTAGGTGGTTACCAGAGGCCGGGAACCATGTGGGTCATGGGGAATAAACAGAGACTGTTTAATGGGTACAAAAATACAGTTAGATAAAAGGAAAAAACTTGAGGGTTTAATAGCACAACAGGATGACTACAGTTAACAATAATCTACTGTAGATTTAAAAACGACTGAAAGAGAAGATATTAATTGTTCCTAACTCAAAGAAATGGTGTTTGTGGTGATGGATATCCTAAATACCCTGAGTTGGCCATTATATATGGTATGCACGTATCAAAATGCCACATGTACTCTATAAGTATGTATAAATATTATGTATCAATAAAAAAGAGAGAGAGAAACTTGAACAGCCTCCCCTCTTTCTCCCTCCCATTGTTCCTCTACCTCTATGCCTTCTCCCTTCTTTCCTCTCTTTCTGCAGATATTTACTGGGTATTTTTACTGTGTTAGGCACTGTGTAGAGGTAACAATTACCAAAACACATTTTATAATTAATAAACATCATACTTCATAAACTGCTTGCACCATCTACTGTCTTATTTGAACCTTTCTACAGTACATATCACAGAACAGTTTACTGAGGCTCAGGGAGCATGTGTGACTAAGAACTCATGTGTGTACTGTTCTTTCCTCCTTATGTTGCTCACATATGTAATAAGGTTATGGGGACATGTGGATCTATATTGTTCAAAAGTTACAGAGGTATCAGAATTGGTGTCAATTTTGGGTGATCACAAAAAATACATTTTTAAAAAAGAAAAATGCCTTGGACATTCTTAATAAAGTATACTCAAAATAATATTAAGACACCTCTTCTGTGGAGCTGTTATTAGGTGCCAAACACTAATACAGAATAATTTATCCGACCTCCTTCAATATCCTGTTAGCAAAACTGGTTTCATCCTGGATCTGAAAGAGGATGAGTAGCCTGGGTGAACATGACTAAACTCAAAAGGAGCTCAACAGTTAGAAAAGCAACCAAAAAGAAAAGCTTTCTCTTTTGAGTGACCTTCCAATTGTGTTATTCACAGTAACTGGAGTTTAGCTACGGATGTGTAAAAGCCTCCCGAAATCACTAACTTTTGTCATTTGGGGTCTAAAAAGTTGGTACATAAGCAAACAAGATTAACCTATGTTGCATACATGCTAACAGATTTATCCATCTTTCATTTAAAGAGAAAGTAACAATCTTCTGATTAATCAAATACAAATCTTTTATTAGGCAGCAATTGCTGCTTTGGGGAATTGATTCATTAGAAAAGCCTATATTCCACCAAGCACTCCTAGTCTCTTTGGAGTGAGGCTACCTGCCAGAATGTTAGCTCTGACTGACATATTAGAAATTAAAGAGTACCAGCAACCTGTAAGACATGGATTTGAATCCTCTCTTCGTTTGAAATTACATCTTAAAGTCATTTGGTACTCTGCTGGGAAATGTAAGATCCAAACTTCATAGAAAACTGGAGCTGTTGCTATCTCCCCAGTCCAGTCCACAGCAGAACTTACCCCATGTTCTAAATTCTGTCTCTAAGGCAAACAAAACAGAGGTGCTCCACTGCAACAAAATTAACCCAGAGGCTAAGGCTCAAACGAGTATGGACACCTCCAAATCCTCTGGGAGGTAAATTTGTCAAATAATATCATTTATATCATGTTTTTTCCAGATGAATGAAGACTTGATGAAAGTGTTACTACTAGAAAGGATGGCTTGAAACATCAACAGAAAGAAATGAAAGTTAAGCAACAAGCTTAGACATATTTGTTTAAAAATTAATAACTAACTCTTTAAAACTATATGACTTGGAGGGATCTAGACACAGACTATGCTTTTTTTTTTTTTGAGACAGAGTCTTACTATGTCACCCTCGGTAGAGTGCTATGGCGTCACAGCTCACAGCAACCTCAAACTCTTGGGCTTAAGCGATTCTCTTGCCTCAGCCTCCCAAGTAGCTGGGACTATAGGCGCCCACTACAACGCCCAGCTATTTTTTTGTTGCAGTTGTCATTGTTGGTTAGCTGGCCCAGGCCGGGCTCAAACCCATCAGCCTCAGTGGATGTGGCTGGCTCCTTAACTACTATGTACTGGCACCAAGCCAGACACAGACTATTTTTAATTTGGTGACCTAGTGTTAGCAAGAACTGGATAAGGTATCATAAAAAAATATGCTTGCAGAAAGTAGAAATATAAAGACTAGCAAAATAAAAGTTTTGGGGGTAGATGTGCTCTAAATATTTGTGGGTGGGGTAGGGTAAAGAGACAAATGGAGAACCTTCTCACTTGCATCCTGCCCCTTTTCTCTTCCATGTGGCACCATAAGTAGCTCTTGCCCTGCAGTCTCCATGCATATATTTCAGCTGCTCACCTCATGTCCACCTCTTGAGTTTGGATTTGTGTACTGGCCATGTGGTCTGCCCTTGAGGAGGAACCTGGATGAAGGCTAGTGCTAGCCATAGAGGGACTGTTTGGGCAGAGAATTTAGGAGTCCTAGAAAGCAGGAGCATTGTCTATAGGGAGAAGAATTATAGATGGCTTGAATTCTTGGTTCTATGGACTCTTCCCCTCTGGGGCACAGATGGAAGAGGTCCTTAAGGAATTCTAAATTGAGGAGGCTAGTATAGGGAGCCTAGTTGCCACAGTCAGAGGAGGATATTATATGAAGGCATAAATGAATTGCTTTCCTATGTGAGAGGCTACCAGAGTTGGGTCAAGAAATTAGTGTAGCTATGGAGAGAAACAGGGCTAATGTGATGAAGTTACAGAAAGAAACATTTTATTTAAAAGCAAGAAAAATATTCTTTATTCTTAGAGAAAACTGGAGTCAGAGTGAAATGAAATGAACCATGTATAGAATACATAACTCTATGAGGAAGGATTAGAGCAGAAACCAAGAGACAATCTGCTGTAGGGTTACATGAGGGATTTTTTGCACTAGTAAGACACAGAGTAAATAAGAGTTTTATAAACCTGAACTTCATGGTGACCCTAGTAATTCAGTGGAGCTACATTTGAGAGTCATGGGGAGGTAGAGTGCATAGCTGAGGAGGGTGGGAGGTTGAGATAGAGTTTTGTTTCACAAGTTGCATAGTATGCTTTTATTAGACGAGTTTTTCTGCCTTCTAAATTCTTGAAAACCACTAGACACCATGATCTTTGAAATTCTTTCCAATTCTAGCATTTTATTAGTTTAAGAAACTAGAAGAAAATTCCATCATTAAAAAATATCAAAGATAATGAGAAATCAGACTAAACTTGCACGTTTAGCATAATTTACCTCATTTTAGGATAGATAAGTTTATTTTTTAGCTAGTTTTTTAATTAGAAAAAACACGTTTATGGTTTAAAAAATTATACTGTGGGTATAAGCTGGAAAGTCCTCGTACCTTTTTCCCCATCCTTATGCCAAGTTCTACTCTCTACATCTGTATTAACATTTGTTGTATATCTGTCTAGAATTTTTCTATGTATATACACACTTTTGTTACCTATGTCTATCTTATTTCAATTAAAATTTTAACTAAGTATTAATAAATACAAAAGATATATAGTACATATAAGTACTTATAGTACTATATAAGATATATAGTACATAAATACTGGGTGGCACCTGTGGCTCAAAGGAGTAGCGTGCCAGCCCCATATACCAGAGGTGGTGGGTTCAAACCCAGCCCCAGCCCAAAACTGCAATAATAATAATAATAATAATAATAATAATAATAATAATACTAAGTAAATGCCTAGTATCCAATACCCTTGAAAACCTCTGTATTCCTCTTCTTGATGACATTTCTCTCCTTCTCTAATACTGGTGGGAAAAACTAGCTTCAATTCTTGGTTTTTCATTTACATGTCTTTTCACACAAATAGTTTTGCCCTCATAAGAACGTGTATCTAAATTTTATAATATTTATTATTTTAAGTTTTATATAATGAAGTTTGACTGTCATTTTACTTGCTTTTTTGTATTTCTATATTGAATTTCATCAATGTTTTCTTATTTCATTCCATTTCTCTCCTTCTCTCAGGTTTCTATGCACTCCATTTCCATTGTTTTAGTGGTTATTGTAGACGCTTTAACATGAATATTTAACTGTGCCTGAATTTAATAATAAGTACTTTTACCTTTCTTCATAAATAAAGAAAAACATTACAATGTTTTGAGTTCACTTACTTGCTTTCCAATTTTAAGGCTGTTAGTTTTCAATATTAGAGCTTTATTTTCATTTTAATCCCACAAAATAGACATAATAATGTTTTAGACACTGTTTTCTTAGATCAATCCATTTTTGCTTACTATTTTGTCTTTTACCTTATAAATTTTGTCTGTAGTCACCTTTTAGACTTCCTGAACTACACCTTTTATATGTTTTTAAAGAGGTTTAGTGGGTGCTTAACTTTTGCAGATTTTAATTTCTCTCAAATGTCTTTCTCTCAAATTCTATCAAATTTTGATCTAATATTTGAAATTCACTTCCATTGGAAATTCACTTCCAGAATCACTTTTTAATCAATTCGTTATAGGTATAGTCTATTTTTTATAAGTTTACATAATTACAATTATAAAGTTACATGGAATACTGAAGTTTACCTTTTATATTTTGGGATATAGATTTTTTTTCATTTCTTATACTTGGAATTTATTGTGATTCTGAAAAATTCTAGAAAGTTGTTAGACATAGCTCTTTGAATAATTCTTTTCCTTTCTTCCATTATTTCCTAAAAATCTTAGACCTTTTCACTTTATTCTTATTATCCAACTTTCTACTTCTTTATCTCTTTGTGATGCATTCTATGTATTTTTTCAATTTTTTATTATGTAGGTCATTACAAAGTTTTGAGATTCACAAATATCAAGAAACATAAAATCGACATAAATGGGAACAAACGAAACCCTCATAACAACACCAATAAGCTGATTAAGTTGAAACTTGCACAGATGAACCAGAAAAATCGTTGTTGGCTGAGCGTGGTGGCTCATGCCTGTAATCCTAGCACTCTGGGAACCAGAAGCAGGTGGATTACCTGAGCTCAGGAGCTTGAGACCAACCTGAGCATGAGTGAAACCCTATCTCTGCTAAAACCAGAAAAATTACACAGGCATTGTGGCAAGCACCATTAGTCCCAGCTGCTTGGGAGGCTGAGGCAAGAGGATTCCTTCAGCCCTAGAGCTTGAGTTTGAGGTTGTTATTATGATGCCATTGCACTCTACCCAGAGCACAGAGTGAGACTGTCTCAGAAAAAAAAAAAAAAGAAAGAAAGAAAGAAACTTGTTGGCTATGTTTCTGGGAAGTGAAATAATAGACCTTAACACAGTCTCAAAACTGTCATAGTGATCTACACAGAAGGCACTAATAACTCTCTTCATCTATGATTATTCTGTTGTTTATTTATTTACTTAGAAATTTTAATACTTATATTTTTTTATTTCTGGAAATTCTCTTTAGTTATGTTTCAATTTTCTCTGGCCATATTTTATAAACTGTTGGGGGGAATACTTTTAAAACACCTTTATTTATTTACACATTCAGCATACTCATTTTGGATTCTCTTAAAAGCCAGAGTTGCTCTCTATTTTTTCTGTAAACTTCATACTTATAATGATGGTCTATTTCTTCTTTGATAGTGATTTTTGATTATGAACTAATTTATGGGAAATGTGCCAGGGACCGTGGTGTAAGCTTTGTTCCTTCAGAGAAAATTTGGATTTGCCTTGGCCAATAGCCTAGGGGTCACTATCAAACTCAAAATAAATGATTCTCTTGAGATTTGAGGGAAAACTGTTTAAATTTAGTTACAGTATTACTTGCTTGTAGTCATAAAATCTCTGCTAACATTTCTTGCTACTCTTGAGGGGTGATTTTTTTTTCCAATTTTACTTTTTTGATGAGGACATAGATTTTGGATACATATACTACATATTTAGGAAGCGGTTTCCTGGCTCAGCGCCTGTTGCTCAGTGGTTAGGGCACTGGTCACATACACCAGGGCTGGTGGGTTCGAATCTGGCCCAAACTGTCTAAACAACAATGACAACTACAACAACAAAAAAATAGCCAGGTGTTGTGGTGGGCGCCTATAGTCCCAGCTACTCAGGAGGCTAAGGCAAGAGAATTGCCTTAAGCCCAGGAGTTGGAGGTTGCTAATGCCACAGTACTCTACCGAGGGTGACATAGTGAGACTCTGTCTCAAAGAAAAAAAAAAAAGGAAGGGGTTTCCTATTAGCTATTTAACCTCTACACATAAAGCACTAACAACTCTCTTTTGAGACAGAGTCTTACTATGTCGCCCTCGGTAGAGTGCTGTGGCATCAACCTAGGATAGAATCCATTTTTATCTCCTATTATTTGCAGTTATCAGTTCTGACTATCAAAACTGAAGTTCAAGAACACCAGATATGGACAACTAATGGTATCAGAGCTTACTTCTCTGAATTTCTATTCATCTCTAAAGTTTTTAACCTTTGATTATTTTACTTATTTGCTCTCAATTTAGCATATGACTATTATAGCTTGTATTATTTATTTTGCATTATTGATAACATTACTATTATTGCTATTTTGCATTATTTTGTTATTGCTAATGGGAATAATTTTCAGGTATCTCGTTTACAATAATGTCAAAAATTAATGCTTATACTCTAAGAGTTTATAATAGTTTTTCATATTTCTATATAAACTTTGTTATTTAATAATATATTCAAACATTATATTAGTGTATTTAGATTTGCCTCATTTTCTAAATGGCTGAGTAATATTAAATACCATGAATGATCATTACTGAACAAGTCTCCTGCTGATATTTAGGTTCTCAGTTTTTTGTTATTACAAACAAAAAAAGTTGATGTATGTGTTAGCATATTTGTATATCTAGATTAAATCTAGTTAGAATTACTAGATCAAAAGATGTGGTACTTAAATTTTGATATTTATTTCAGATTTGCTTTTCAGAATTTGCAACAAACTAATTTGAGAGAGAAAGAAAAATATGAGTGTGCTTGTATCCCCATTACCTTATCTACATTGGGTTTCATGAGCACATTATTGTTAATTTCAGGAATAATTTGTTTCTTAACTTTACTCTAGCATTTATTCCATAGAAATAAAACATATTATAGAAACATGCATGGAATACCTTGAAACAGATATTTTTATGTCAGTTGAGGAATTGATTTGAGCCAACTTTTCTCACATTTGACTGTAAAATATAATTCATCCAGGGAAATGACGTTCGATCTGTCATCTGACTGTGAGTGTCCTAATTGTACGGAGGGTGCTGAGGATGAGTCCGATTGGAATCCAAGTTTCAGCAAGAGTGATAATGGCTCTTTATATTCAAGAGCAAGGAAGAAATCCATGCCTTCTTCCAGTGAGCAGAGCTTTCCTTCTCACTGCTCTTCCACCAGGCCAGAGAGTGATAACAAAGGTGATTCATCATTTCTTCCCTCAGAGGAGGAAGGCTATGTGGAGTCTTCTCAAAACAATCATCCCATTCTGAGCCACGAGGATATCAAAATGAAAATCAGTCCATTGAGAGAACGGACTATCCAAGAGTTACTGAAGGAATTCGGGTATAGTGGAAAGTTCCAACCAAATTCCATGTCTCTGGGCTACTTTAGAGATCAGGTGGTTATGAAGTTCAGAAGAGCTCTGTATTATTCTGGAATGTGGGTGTCTCATGTCCAAGGCTACAGAGTTGAAAAGCACTTTTCAGCTAGTTATTTCAAAAGAAATCCTGGTTGCCTACACCGACTGGTTCCCTGGCTGAAACGGGAACTAACAGCTGTTTATGGAGATTATGGCTACACAGTGAAGAATATTCTAGCCACCATTCTGCATCACATGAAAGAATGTGATTTAGACAGTGAGTCCTTCATTCACCTCCTAGAACCTTATCTTCTACAACACACCCACCATTTCCTGCATGAGTTTATTAGTTTCGTTCACTCACCGTACAACATGGAGACCTATGACCAACGAGCCATCTATAAATGCCCTGTTCCTTCAACATCTGTAAGAAGGAAGTCCATTGCATCACCTCCTGTTTTGCCTTTTCCTGAAGATCATGCTCTACAGATACTGAAACATAACACAAAGCCATCTAAAAACATCCAGGGTCAATGGAATAAAGGAGAGAGACCTCTGTCAGGCTTGAAACAATGTCCAAATGCTAATACTTCCTTGAAGAAATCTGAAATCTCATCAGTCCACTATAAAACAGCAAGTAAAATCCATGATTTCATCAAAGTTAAAGCAGAATCAGGCAACTCAAAAGGCACAGTTTCTACTAATAATAAGCCCCTGAGTTGGGCTACCTCAAGGGACAAGGACCCAGGCTTATTGAGTTGCAAACAAAAAGTTCAAGAGAAAAAGACAGAAGGAATAAAGTTACTTCCAGGTTATTTCCATGATCTTGGAAAGAGTGAAACAACAGCACGTACCATCAGTACTCCAGCAATTTCTAATCAGGTGCAACCCCAGAAGTACAGTATAAGGGGGAAAAGTGCTTCTAGCCTTGGCAAGAAAACAAACATTCAGAAAAAAGAAGAAGTAAAAAACAAACACTCAGATTCTTCACCAAAGGTCTTTCAAAGACTTCCCAGAGAAAGATCCTTGACAGGTTGCAGAACTAGAAAAAGAGACCCGTCTTGTAGCTGCATTTCTGAAAATACCCTTTCTCCTAAGAGAGATGGTAGGAAGACAAATTCTTTTAGAAAAAGGAGGGTGAAGCGCAGACAATCCTCCCAACTTGTAGAAGTTGGTTCACACTACAGTAGGAGAATTAAAAGACGATCAAGGTCCCGTACTCACAGGTCCAAATCTTGGTGTGTTGGACATAGGAAGAGATCTGTAAGCAGAGAATCAAGTAGTCTTTCCCTGAGAGGAAGTCACAGAAGTGAACACCTAATCCAGAATATGAGTTGTGCTCCCTTAAAAGAAAAGAATGTGCATAGCCATGAATCAAACTGTGAGGGCACATCTTCATCCACAGCCCAACATCTGAAACATTCTCCAACTGCTGGGAAGAGAACCAAGTGTCCTTCTAAAGGTGAGGATGCTTCACAAACTGGTAGCCACAGTAACAGTCCCACATGCCTACCACTGGAGAGCTACAGATTCCCAAGTGAACAGGAGATAAAACAAAATCCCACATTTCCTAGATGTAAAGGAAAGAGAACAGTTAGATACAGAGAACACAAATGCCAGGATTCAGATATACAAAGTACAGAGGAAGTCAGTGATGAATTAGGGGATCTGGATGATATTAGGCAAATGAGAAGTCTTTCTGAATGTACATCTTCCTGCAGGAGGAAAATCCATGAAAAACAAAAGAATGTGTGTCTTCGGAAATGTCATTGGGTCAGGAATGAACACCAAGAAGATGTAGCATCAGAAATTTAGAGATGGAAATTGTTTTGAAAGGCAAATTGGTCTACTTAACTAGCCACTGAGAACTTTGAAAGTGGTAATATAATCTAAAAATATTACTAAAACATTAGTCACATTACTTTGTAACTGAAAGTAAACATCTAATTAAATTCAAAGCTCAATGTCTCATTGGAGATAAAATGCATATTATTAAATTGGTCACATATGTAAATACTATTTCTGCCAAATCTTTTGTTATGAATTGAATGTTTAAAATATTTCAGAGGTGTTTTTTTTTTTTTTTTTGGTTTCTAGATTTAACCATGAAGATTGACTGCCCAAAGTTCCAAACAGTACAAAGACTATACCAACAATAGAAGTCTAATTTTCCTAATGCAAATTATGCATATTAAATATGTTACTAAACACAAGTATTATTTTAAAAAAAATTGTGGTCTATTATGTTCCAGACCTAATACAGTTTCAGTCCCTGGAAAGTAAGACAAGGTTCGTGTCTTAAGATGTAATCATGTCCTCAAATATTTCATAGTCTAGTTGTAAACATAGATGAAAATGGGTAAAAATGAACATCTATGGGATTTTTGGTAGCATTCCCTCTCTCCTTCTCCTGAAAACTACATCTCCACTTGCCCCCATATCTAGATATCTTTATTAGAGACTGCCATGTTTTTAAATAACTCTGATTCCCCACTCACAGCAGCATTGGGTCAGTGATGGTGGCTATATTTGAGTCAATTTAATCAGCATTTTGCCCCTCTGACCACATAATATGGTACTTCCCTGGGATTTTTCAAACTGGTTCAGAGGGAAAAAAAAAAAGGTCATTCTTTCTTCCTGGTAGCAGACAGTGAAATATTTAAAGAGAAGAAAGGAGAAAACAAACAAACAAACAAACAAACAAAAAAAGCCGTACGAGTTATGAGTAGAGAAGAGTCTGAGTAGCAAGACCTTGATCTCCTAGAACTTAAAATGTCATCCTACCTTTCATGTGGTATTATTATTTTAACCCCTTCCCTAAGTTTTGTGTCAATACATTTCCTCTATGCCTTCATTATTAAACCAAGATTTTCAGTCACTTAATAGCAAGCAGTTCCCAGGGAAGTGGCACAAAAGTCTGCTAGAGAATGATCAGGAAACAACAATTTTCTTGGGGAAGTTTCTGAAGGCTTCTTAGGAGGTGCTGTATGGGTATGGTCTTAAAAGTTAAGTAGGAGTTTGTGAGGTGAATTTTTTGGGTAGGGATACCAAGAAAAAGTATTGACTTGAAAACAAAAGAAGAAAAAAATTTCCAGAACTTCTCTTCTAGTACGGCTGGGAAATCCAGAGAGATACATTGAGAAAGGAGGCTGATGCCAAATCATAAACAGGAAAGAAACGGGCCTCTCGGATTCCAGAGCAGTCACAAAGATCATAAGGGTGGTACAGGATTCAAAATTCATATCTATTATTTTAAACAACATTTTATAAATTCATTCCAATATAGTTAGTTGTAAACATTGCCGTATTTACCCCCCCTTCTTTAATGTACCCTTTCACCTAGATAAGTCAGCTCGCTACTGTCAACCATGAACGAAACCTTTCACAGAAAAATATACAAAGTCTTCAAATTAGAAACAGGAAATCAGTTGCAGTAGTTTGAACATCACAAACAGACGCTTATAAAAAAGAAAGTAAAATTGCTATTCTGGTCAAAAGTGTACTCATGAGCCAGCAATGTTAAGCTATGGTCAAAGATGTAAAGAATTTTCCTGAGTAAGGAAAACCAAAGTAGACATATAAATATTCACAAGTGAATGTTCTCTAGGAAAGTATATTTCTTTAAATAATTGGGAGAGTAAATCTGAATTTTTCTTTTCTTTCTTTCTTTCTTTTTTTTTTTTTGTTTCTCTTAAGAGTAAAGTTCCATGAAGGTGATTTCTGCTTAATCAAAGAAAGCCTATTTTTTTCCTAAATGGTCATGTAGTTCCGTTAAGAGGAGAGCAAGAGGCTGGTGGAAGGAAGAAGCTCTCATCCTTGGAAGTATTCAGACTTTGCTATATCCCTATAACATGGGAGATTTGACTAGATATTTTTAAATTCCCATCTAAAATATTCCAAGATTTATTAAAGAATCATAAAAATTTGCTAATGAATCAAAACTGTCACCCCTTAAACATGGTAATAGTTATTCCTAGATGAGAAAGAGGAAAAACAAACACTTACTTATAACACAGTAACAATAACTAAAATCGCAAATGTACTATATGTCATGCACACCCAAATTCTATGAGATATTACTTTAAGTCACATTTTATGATGAGGAAAACTAGTAAATGTCACTGTCTGGATTCAAACCCAAGTCCAGAGTCAATGATCTTAAATTCAACTTGACACTATATACTTTTTAATTGTTGTTGCATTTTTCATTTACCTATGTCACATCTTCTGGTGAACACATTCACCAACACTGCGGCATTTTAATTTTACAGCAAGTAAATAAGATTGGTTTAATTATTCCCATGTTTTCAAAGAGGAAAATGAGTTTCAAAGAGGTAATATCATAACAAGCAATAAAGCTGAGAGTCAAACTGTAGGTTTCAACTGCTTATACTTTGCATTTTCCTAGCTTATTCTAGTTCCCTGAGCTTCCAAATTGAACTCCGAAACACAACCCTTAGTCACATAGTCTTCTCTGCTACTAAAAGCACTTTTTTGTTCAAAATCCAGGATACTGCCATAATCACACAGGTTAAGGTGTTAAGGGATCACTTCTATTTATATATAAAAATAAAATCCAATTATTTTTTCCCAAGTTCACCCTGAATTGTCTCTATGGTGCTCATTGGATTTATTTCAGTCAGCTGGGAGGAGGCAGGGGACGATTTTCAATACACATGCTTCAGTTCACACAGTGTCTCCTCTGGCACTTGGGTCAGTGAAACGTTAGAGGTCCAGGGCAAGTTTTCGTCTCTGTCTTTGACTCTTTAATGCTATTTGGGTTTATACTCCTTGAGGCACATTTCATCTGTCCCATTTAAAGCAAGTAAGGGGAAATGAGGTGTCTGAGGACATTTGAGAGTCATTGTCAGGCATAAATATAAAAAACATGTTGGTTATTAACACTTCACCTTTCCACTTTACATCTCTTAGCTCAGGCAAATTTACCAATCCCCACACCAGAAGCATTAGAGTACTCTCCTAACTTGTTTCCCTCCCTTGGGCTCTCTCTTTCCAGATAATCACCCACTGCTACTGTCACTCTTTTTTTTTTGGAGATAGAGTCTCAAGCTGTTGCCCTGGGTAGAGTACTGTGGAGTCATAACTTATAGCAACCTCCAACTCAGGCTCAAGCAATCCTCTTGCCTCAGTTTTTCTATTTTTAGTAGAGATGGGGTCTCACTTTTGCTCAGGCCGGTCTTGGATGCATGAGCTCAAGTTATCCACCCTCTTTGGCTTCTCAGAGTGCTAAACAATTATAGGACTACAGGCATGAGCCACCATACCTGACCCTGTCATTCTAATAAATTTATTCACGCAATTTTCCTGCCAAAAATTATCCATTGGTTCTCTGTTGCACAGAAGATCCTCTAGCTTCAATCCATTCCTCTTTGCTTTTTTCCTGAAAGACAAAACATACAAACATATACAAACATACATATATACACATCTGTAGCATGCACAAGGACATACACATATACACTATCATATCTGAATACATTGTCTCTTATCATAGAGTAGATTATAACTTCTCTGTCTTAGCAAATACATTCCCTTGACATTTATTCCAGTGTCCTCCATATTGTAGTTGTCCAATGAACACATTTCCTCTCAGTGGTTTAGTGTCATGAATTTAATTATACTGGATATGTTAACTGCTCTTAGTACTGCAGTTAAATGACTTTGATTCGATCTCTTTTTGAACCCTTCATCTGATGTTCTATAAAGCAATGTCACTGCCTTGCATCTCGTCTTCCTCACCATTTTCTATGCCAATGTTTTGACTGGACACATCCTTCACACTCAGCCTCCTCCATCACATTTTGGTGTTTATAGTGAATTTCTAATGGATTAACTGCCTGTTATATATTTTGAACTTGACAATACTTTGTTAGAGGATTCCCTAGATTTTCTTCCATTTCTAATAATCTATGAATCTTTGACATTTTCTGATTTAACTCAAATAGTCACATTGAAGTGATTATTGAGCTACTGGAAGTATCATATAGCTAAGTACTGATAACACACTTTGTCACATAATTCAAAGTAAAATTTTAGAACTTTGCTTAGAAATTCTGCCAAGAACAGTTTAGTCTCATGATATATGGTTTATGAGTTTGAATTACAAAGTACCTGAACATAGGTAGCTCCACAGTTTTGGTAATTGTAAAGCTGCTTAGTGGGTTGAATTTTTTTTTTTTTAAATTAGGGTTCATGAAAAATAAGTATGCTATAAATATTATTTAAAACTATCAGACACATGCAAAACTATTTTGAAATATGAAGATTCTGCATATATACTTATTGTTTATATTCTCATTACTCAGAAGAGTAAGATACATAAATTACAAGGCAGTGATCAGTCACTCCTTGGCTTAATCCTTGAATATTTTCCCATTCTCTACTGCAATAGGTGGTTCTTTGTTTTGTTTTATTATTATTATTCAAAATTTAACAATACCAGTAGAAAGTCAGTTTCTCAGTCACACCAGGTCACTGTCCATATTCCTCATGACTTCTTAGTTTGGAAAGTTCGGTGTTTCACTGTCATTTAGAAAATATCTACTTTCTAGAATCCATTCAAGGGATACCTTCTCTTTGAAGATTTACTTAATATTTTTCCTACTATCAAGCTGTTAGAAGAGAACAGTCACTTTTTTGTGTACCCTCAAACTTCTATTGTCATATGAAAAATTATTATTATTATTATTTTGCCATTTTTATCTTACATGTCTGAGTTCACTCTCCTCTTCTCCCGCCCCAAGAATGAGCACTTCTTTGAGAAAAGGACCAGGCGTGGCAGATAGAGAGTAGTGAATGCTGACCAGACAAATGATTTACAAAGGACACAAGACAAAGTGTTGAAGGTGAATTTAGTAGAATCAATTGTTCTAAGAGACATCAAGAGGAAATAGTGACTCAAGAAGGGGACCTGCTGTGAAATCCAATGTGGTTCATTCCAATCACTCTTCTGTATTCAAAACTAAAAGTCAAACAATGGTCCCCAAACAAAGTAAAGCCCAAGGAGATCCTAAAGAAAAACTTTAGATAATTACTTATGTCTTAATATGAAAGACGATGTAACACATCAAACAATACTACTCAATAAAAATTCAGAATCACAGGCCCCAATTCAAATCAGAATCTGCACTTTAATATTATTTCTTGGTGATTAATATGCATATTACACTACAATCATACTACAATCACCTTCAAAGTCCTCCCCTTGGGAAGCTATGCAAGGATACTGGCACCTAGGTCACCCTTCAAAGCTATTTTGGAATTCTTTTTCTGGATTGGCCATGAGACTGGTCATCAGATTACCCTTGATGTCATGAAAGTCATCAAAATGTCTTCCTTTCAATATTTCCTTTATCTTCAGGTAAAGAGAAAAGGCATTGGAGGCTGGATCAGGTGAATAGGAAGGGTATTTCAATACAGTTATTTGTTTACTGGCCAAAAGCTTCCTCACGGACAGTGCCCTGTGAGCTGGTGCATTGCTGTGATGCAAAATCAATACCACTCCTCATGCCAAGATTTTCAGTTAAGATTTTCCTCTTTCTCTATCAATGTTTACTTGGGGTGCTATACTTCTCAACAGTCAGCCAATGATTTTGACACATAATTTGATAAATTTTTGCAAGATTTTCATCAGTCCTGCTCATTACTGTCTGCCCTGACCTCTCTTCATTAGCAACACTTTCTCTTGCCTCAAAAAACATTTAATCCATTTGTACATTAGTGTTTACTTCATGGCATTATCCCCACAAACTTGGACTAACATGTGTCTGATTTCACTACCACTCTGCCCTAGTTTAACAAGAAATTTAATGTTTATTTATTGCTCTAATTCAAAAGCCAACATTCTCACAATGGCACACAAAAACCTACAGCAACTATGAATGCCACTTGGCAAGACCCTGCCACACATTGACACAAACACACCTGTGAGACACTGATATACCAAGGGTATGAAACCTTACCAAGTTCTTTGTACAGTGCTGCCAGCCTGAGAGCACTGTGGCAAGTTCATGAACTTAATTGTCAGACCTCGTATTTATATACACTGTTATTGACATATAACTTTTACATTATATGTGTAAAAAGAATAGACTATTCCATACATAAAATATATATGAATGCATATAGCAAGGCAGAAATGCATTGGTAGAATGTATTGATAAAAGTCATTAAATTAAGGTCCCATAAAACATTTAGGGAAGAAGAGTTGTTTTAGTGGCTAAAAGTATAACTCCAGGGCCAGGTTGCCTGGAATTAAATCCTTACTCTATGCTTATTAACTGTGTGACTTCAGTCAAGTTATTGAAAACCTCTGTTGCTCAACTTCCTCATCTATAAAGGAGGATAACAGTGCCTGGCCCAAAGGATTATGAAGGGTCAATATATGTAAAATCCTTATGTGTCTGGCACATCATGCCTGTGTGTTTTTTTGTTGTGTTCTGGCTCTCATCAGATTGAATGATGGCTACCCACATTAGGGAGGTGGATATTCTTTGCTTATTCTACTAATTTAAATGCTGATCTGTTTAGGAAACACCCTCCAAGGTATACCCAGATAGTATTTTACCAGCTATCTGTACATCCCTTAGCCCATTCAAGTCAACACATAAAATTTACCATCACAAGAAGGCAGAGAAGACACAATTGTGGGGTACTGAGTGAGGTTGGAGCTTAGAGCATTAACAATCAGGGTACAAAACACATTCAAGCTTCCTTAATGAACACAGAGGCACAGAGAGGAGGGGGTCAGTACTTACTGGACATATACAACATGCCAGGAAGAGTGACAGCATTTTACAAACATATTAGCTGGTTTAATCTTCAACTTTACAGTTAAATCTGTATTATTAACTGCATCCCACAAATCTGGAAACTCAGTTCCACTAAGTGAAACACTTGAAATGTATTTGAGACATAAACGAACGGAGCTTGACTTAAACAAACATAGGACTGATTTTATAAGCCTACACTATATGCTTCTCTAAAGTAAATTCATTTCTTTAACTGTCCAGTGACAAATGGGCTAATCCTTTCCAATAGAATCTAACCTCTTTTAATGATGAATTGATAACAAAGATGCTGGCAATAATGGTAGGCAAGACTGGTATGGTGCTTACTGTGTACCCAAACTATTCTAAACATATTTCTGTGTCACCAAGAACTTGCATCTTATCAAGAACTCTATGAGGTGAGTATATTTTTATTATCATTCCTATTTTACATATGTAGAAACCAAGGCACAGAGGACTTAAGGAATGTGTCCAAGGTCACATGGGGACTCTGACCCTAAGCAATACAGAGCCAGTGCCCCGTTCTTCACCATCACACTGTAGTATCTCCTGGTAAAAGAACAATAACATGTTCATGGAGGGCAACAAATTCATGCTTTTGAGGGCTTATATATGAGAGCACATGCCCCCATATTGAATTCTCACCACTATGATGTAAGAGCTAGGAAATAATTTTGATGCAAGACTAGAAAATTTGGAAACCAAATGATTTAAATGAATGGGAGAAGTAGCAAGCCTTAAGAAAACCATATTTCATTAAATTAAAATTCAGAAAAACATAAATCTCTCAGCCATAAGCAAAAGTTTTCCATAAAGTGCTAGTTAATAAATATTTTAAGCTTTGCAAGAATACAGTCTCTAGTCACCTCTGTTGTTACGGCATGAAAGCAGCCAGTGACAATATATAAATGGAAGGGTCTGCCTGTGTACTAATAAAACTATTTAGAAAAACAGGTAGGCAGCCATGATTGCCCCACAGCCTGTAGTTTTCAGATCCCTGCTCATAATCTTCAAGCAGTCAAAGGAACATACCACTTTTCTTTTGTGATTACCAGGTGGTACAATTCATTAGAAAAGAAATGCGTGTTATTTAGTATTCTGTTTCTTAAGAATTGAACTCATACTGATAAAGCCTAAAGAGATGCTAGAATACAGTAGAGCTACAAAGGCACGGACTGTACCAATGATCTATTTTTGGAAAGGCAAACTATTTTAAAGGATGTAGGTGCTTTGCCTTATGCCACAACTTCATGGTAAATCATGAATCATTACAGCCAGCAATAATACTGGAAGAGGATCTTGAAATCTTAAAAACAAGTTAAAGATTATTTTTCTCAAAAATAGCTTCCAAAGTGAGGTGTCAGATTTAGATCACAGGTTGTGTCCTCCACTTTTTCCTTCTTTACTTTTCATCCTCTCACCTGGCATTTATACTACCTCCATGATGAAAAATTATGGTCATTTCATCATGAAAGATATAATGCATCCACATGTGGGCCAAGTGATTTAATCTTGATTAGTGCTGTCTGAAGGCTTGTCAGACGGGTTAGTGAGTGGTCATGTATTTCACAGCACTGCTATTAAATCCTCTGGGAATTAACATGTTAAATCCATAATCATGCTTTATTGTCTGTATAATCCCAAGTTAAGTGAAAACGAAGTTGATTCATTTTTCACATGTTCACCAAAGTGAAGTCATATTTTCCCCTTAACTAGTAATTAACCTTTATGGCTTTATTAACTGCTTTATTAAATTTAAATGAAATGTTTATAGGAAAGAGTTCATGGGAAGTGTAAACCACAATGACAGTGTGGTCCTGGTGATGTCCTGTTTCTCGGAACTTCTCTATTAAGAAGGCTCACATTACAAGTAGTTCATTTTTTATCACACGATACCAGTGCTTGTAACTTAACAGGCACTGTGGTATGAAAAAAGAAGCAATAACTTTGGACACAGACCCGGATTCAAGTTTATAACTAATTACTTATGAGTTGTGTGACCTTGGCCAAGTTACCTAATAACTTGAGCCTCAGTTTCCTTATATGTAATCTAGGAATAATAATAGCTATATTTAGATCACTGGTGATAAAGGAGGTGAATGAATTAATAGGGAGGATATGAGGGGAAGTTAATTTGTAATTTTATTAAAGAGTCAATGTTTTTATTGAAAGAAGGCAATTTTTGTATCACTCATTTAGAAGGGAGCAAAAACTAGAAGCTACCAGATGGTGTCTGTTCCTAACTTCTCCCTACCTTCCTTGGTCCTATGGACAAACCCTATATAGAAAGAATTTGTGGAATAGATGGCTACTAACTGTCTTTCATTAAGTATATTCAGGGCTGCTACCAGGCTAATGGTCTCCTTGTAAAAATTAGAAAAAGTTCCCTTTTGGGTCAGAGATATCCCTGTGCACACATATCTTGATAAGAAGAGAAGGGTTAGTGCAGGGATGAGGTACTAGGGCACATAGCTTGGTAAGCAGAGGAGAGGTTTGCTGTCAGCTCCCCAGGCTCTCAGGGTGCTCATGTTCAGGCCACACCACACAGCTGCACATGGTACTCTTAATCCCAGACTTCTGACATTTGGTATTACAGCTAGAGACACAAATCCCCCCCTCCCTGCCCCTGTTGCAACAGGCATGGTGATGGGAATCAGTTACGGCTAATGAACATGTCCAGGAGGGAGGGCTACAGCAACTTCCAGTCACCTTTTTATGCAAAGCCTTGTCTTCCATATTCTCTGCCTTTTTCCTCTGTCTGGAAAACAGCAACAACAGGGCCACCTTGAATACAGACATGAAGCCACATTTTCAGTAGGATAGAGCTAGTCCATCAACCTGAGTGGGTCAGAACAACCAACATCAACCCAGACTGCTCACTTCCAGAAAATGCACCAACAGAAATAAACTTCTATCCTGCTTAAGCCTGCAAGTGTTGGAATCTTTTATTACATCAGCACCTTAGCTTGTTATCTCAGTTCAGTTTATATTCTAAGCCAGAGTTGGAGTATATTTATGCAGGACTCTAATTTCCAGTGACACAGTAACAGTGCTTTAAGTCTCAGGTGCAAGCCTGATGAAGTACAGAGAGAAGTATGTACAGTGCATGGGTAGAAGTGGCTGGGCCCAGGGGACTTGCACAGGGCAGACTATAATACGTGATAGGAAATAGCAGATGCCCCAGAGACTGGGCATTGCAGGGACTCCACCCGGCTAAGCTGGCACACAGGGCATTTCCTATGGATCCCTATTATACTTGAGTGAGGGGAATGTCACAGGTAGCTAAGATCTATGTGAGCAGATAACGGCAAAAAAACAAATTTTGGGTTATTGTTTGATCCCCCAATACTCACTCACAGGCTGACAGGACCTTGAGTCACTCAATGGTCAGTGAGGATGCACTAGGTATTTCAAACAGAGGGTAGTTGCTTTAAAAGCATTTGAAGTGTTGAGTAAGGAAAAGAGAAGGCAGAGTAAAACAAAGCTTAGAGCTAAAGGAAGTCCCTAGGACTGTAGAAACAGGAAAGAGGACATGGTATTAACAAATTCAAGTAGGTATTGATGGTGGTGGTGGTGGAGACCATTGCAGCTCTTGCACCTGCTTCTCCTGGAACCTTTGATTCCATTCCTCTGGGGCCTATAAATTCTGGCAGGCAATGCCTGTGCCCCACTGCTACTCTTGCTATAAACTACAAAGGCCACTGGGGTTCACAGCTTCTTGATGCCACAGGATAGGAAGAGAAAGAAGCAGGGGAACTGAAAGAGACAAGTTACAGAACTAAGCTTGTTTGAGTTCCTCATGTATTCTGAATATTAGTCCCTTGTCAGACAGTGTGCAAATATTTTTACCCACGCTACAGGCTGTCTGTTGATTGTTTGCTTTGTTGATTGTTCCCTTTGCTGCAGAAGGATGTTAGTTTAACATAGTCCCATTTGTCTATCTTTGGGGTTTTTGGTCTATGCTTTTCAGTCTTAATCATAAAATCTTTCCTTAAACCAATATTTTAAGGTCTTTTCCCTATGTTTTCTTCTAGCAGTTTTCTAACATTGGGTCTTATATATTTAAAGTTATAATTCATTTTGGGTTGATTTTTTATATATGGTAAGAGATACAGGTCAGGAACTCAAACAATTCAACAGCAAAAAAAAAGAAGGAAAGAAAGGAAGGAAGGAAGGGAGGGAGGGAGGGAGGGAGGGAGGGAAAGGGAAGGGAAGGAAGGAAGGGGAGGAGGGAGGGAAAGGGAAGGGAAGGAAGGAAGGAAGACCGACCCATTAAAAAGTAGGCAAAGGATTTGAATAGATATGTAGGAGACGCCAAGAGCCAGATGTCAACCGAGCAAGATGATCTGCAGCTGAGGCGTGGACCTCGGGCCATTCCTCCACAGGAGTTCCTGGTGGAAGAAGAGCTCGTGCCCTCAGCACGTAGTCATTGTTAATTACTCCCCTCACCTGTATCATTCCCTTTCAATAAAAGGCTGGTGCGGAGGTTGCTGGGGCTACCCAGAAAGTAAGGGCTAGCCCGCCTTCCACAAGCTTGTACTTCTAATCCACCTCTCACCTGGTTCCTTCCTGCACTAACCGAGACCAGGGCCATAGGAGCCTGATGGGTCGCAACAATACTTCTCAAAAGACTGACAAATGGCCAACAAGTATATGAACAAATGCTCAACATTGCTAATCATCAGGGAAATATAAATCCAAACCACAATGAGGTGTCACTTTACCCCAGTTAGCAGGGGTCTTATCAAAAAGATGAAAAACAACAAATGCTGTCAAGAATGCAGAGAAAAGGGAACTCTCATACGTTGTAGGTCGGAATGTAATTTAGTACAGCAATTATGCAGAACAATGTGAATATTTCTCAAAAAAACTAAAAATAGAATGACCATAAAATGCAGCAGTCCCACTACTGGGTATTTATCCAAAGAAAAGAAAATTGGTATGTTAAAGGGCTACCTGAAGCCCCATGTTTATTACAGCACTGTTCACAACAGCCAAGATGTGACGTCAACAGAATGTTCATCAATGGATGGATGGATAAAAAGATGCAGAATGAAGTCCTGTCACCTGCAGCAGCATGAATGAAACTGGAGGTCATTATGTTAAGTGCAATGATCCAGGCACAGAAAGACAAATACTACATGTTCTCACTTATGGAACATGTATTTATAGAGTGAAAATAGTTGATCTCATGGAGGTAGAAGAATGATGGTTGCCAGAGGCTGAGAAGGGTGGTGGGGGAGATGAGGGGAGGTTGGCTAACGGGTACCAACATACGAGAACATAGAAGAAATAAGTTCTAGTATTTGGTAGCACAGCAGGGAGCCATTATTTAAAAAAATGTTTATATTTCAAAATGGAAATATTTCCAGCACCAAAAAATGACAAATGTTTAAGGTGATGGTACCCTAAATACTCCTATTTGCTCATTATTGTGTCCATGTATCAAAACACCACACAAACTCCATAAATATGTAAAATTATGTATCAATAAAATTAAAAAATGAAACTGAGGTTAGATATCTATTTTCTTTATAAAGGTAATTCTCACCTTAATGTGGCGAATCAGAGAGCAGAGAAGCTGGAGACAAGGAAACCAGGTTGCAGGTTGCGCTGTTTCTAACACAATGCCAGGCAGGTGATGAACCATCAATTTGTAGATGGTGATCTCGAAATTAAATATGAAACTTTTTTATTTCTTTAGCATCTAATATCAACTTCTATCTTTCTTTTCAATACACTTTCTTTTCAATACAATAAGTTCATGGCACATAAACAATTCTTTAAGCAGTGATTAATATCGGAGTGTACCTGACATATAATCCCAGTGCTTCACATTTTGTAAATTTTTCATGGCACGAAGAAGTTTATTTCATTGCAAATTTGCAAATTAGGAAAAGCTGAATTAAACATAAACTTGAATGTCAATGGAGTAATAGCAGAATGTCAAAATTTCCCCTGTTCTTGGTTAAATTTTAATAAAATGTGTTGGCCTGCAGACCTGGACACTTAAGGCGTATCACTGAGTAATTCTAATAAATGAGAGATAACACATATTCAAAAAACTATCCAAAACTATACTAATGTTTTTTGGATATTGATATGTATTTATTGCATTTTTCAAACCCTTAGGTTTATTTTTAAAGTTGTCATTCTATCTCAAGTTTTGATGCTTGAGGTACACAAATTTTGCCCTCCCTCTTTCCATGGACCAGTATCTCCAACCTCCAGCTCATGAAATATTAAAGAATCCTGCCTATTGGGATTACAACAACTGTTTAACTATGTCAGAGCAGACTCATAAGATCTGATAACCCTATTTCTGTCTCCTCAATCAAGTGATGGAGCTTCATTTGTCAGACCATTTCAAAATGAAGCCTTTTACACCCGGCTGATTTTCCTTGGGTCAATATTACTGACAAATGACTGTCTCCTTCAATACCAACTGATGATAACTCTTAATATGTCTTATACTTGCAGAAGATTGATTTAAACTCCCAGTGCTCTTGAAAGCCAAGAGAAGTCACAAAGAATATTTCTAAGTTTCTTGTGTTGCCAACACTGTGATACATACCAAAAATACAACTGTGCAAAATAACAGTTACTATTTCTTGGATGTCTGGCAATTGGCTGGGCATTTTAACTTGTTATTTCAATTAGTTCTCTTAATCACACTGGAAGATAAGTATTCTCATGCCCTGTTGATAAAAGAAAAGACAAGGACCTGGTTATCGTAAGCATTTTTCCAGGGATCACAGAATCAGTGTGCAGTAGAACTGAGATTCAAACTTTGATTTATCTGAACCCAGAAACTGTGCCCCATACTACCTGCATAACCTCAGGCAAAATCCTATTTCTAAGAGTTAGTCATTTCCTTTAGAGAATAAAAGGAAGACCCCCATGGCCAAGTCACTGCCACCAACCTCCTTCTGCCTCATTCACCACACATGAGCTTTAATGGACACCCCTTGCCTAAGTAGATACACAAGTAGCAAAGCATTGACCTTTACCTGCACCCATGAGTCTGCCATTTGTGGTGCTTCCCTGTCTCTCTGGCCTCACCTATGACTCTTACTTTATGTGTGTGTGAGTGTACTAGAGACCCTTCCCCTGCAAGACTTTTGGCACCAGATCCTCACTGGGAAAGAGGATTGGGTAATAAAGTCCCAAGGCATGAAGTCCCAGATCGATACCCTGGGCCCCTTCTTTTCTTCATTTATCAAACAACAAGATTCTCAGATTTTCCTCCTTTGGTCTACTATGCATCTAAGACCCACTGTACTCCGCAGAACAAGATCCAGTCCCTCAAACTCCCCCTCTTTCTGTGCTGCTCAGAAGCATAAACTATCAGGTTTTCAAAGTGTGTGTGTTTAGAGATATTACCCCTTTCTAAAACACAGACAAGGACAGCTAAAAATAAATGTGGGAGAAACACAAGTTTAAAAAGCTTATTATTGCTCTTGACTCTATAAAGTTGGGGAGCATTTGGCTTAGCATCTCTGCCTGTGCTCTACCCTGCCTACATAGCTGATGACTCCCCAGTGTCCACATCAGAAAGTCCAAACTCCTTAAGACCTGTGCAGTGCCACCTGCTGACTCTCACCTGTTAATCTTGCCCTCCAGCCCTGGAACACTGTGGCCCACGCTCCTTTACACTCATCTCCTTCACATCCATTGCCCCTGACAGACTGACTGACATCTTTCCTTCCCAGACCTTGTCCTTCAAAAATCAGCTCCTATTTTACTTTCCCTGTGAAACTTTCCCTGATCCCTTGGGCATTGTGAATAGCTCCTTCCATTGTCCCCACGAGACAGTGCTATGTGTCCAACTCTCTTTCAAACCCCCACCTCATTGTGTTATAATCATGTTTCTCCCGCTTGAATAAGATCTTAATGTCAGGGATCAGGTTTTGCCGACTCCTGGATCCCTTTGGCATTTCTTGCAAGTGCCTGAATCTTGGAAAGTACCCACAAAATTTTCTGAAAAAATGAATAAGTGTATGGATAAATGAACCAATGTGCTCAAGATGAGGGCAAGTGATTATCATAACCACGTGTCACACATCCCATGGCTGGAAGGGTGAATGACAGTTACAGAAACTCCTGTATTTATAATGTCCCTATTCACATCATATTGCTACAGAAACCGGGCATTTTATACCAGTTTTTTGTCTACTGAAGGATGCAGAAGAATTGCTCTTCCCCATCAAGGAGAAGCAATGTGTCAGTCTGACGGGTGTCCTGTGGCCAAGCAGTATCCTCCACAAAGTGATTGCCTGTCAGCTTGTGACATATTATGGCAGGCGTCACAGCAAGCAGCTGCTCCCTTTGGCACAGAGGAGAGTTAATGAAGGAGTGGGGGAACATCTTGAAAGATTTAGGCAGCATGGCTGGGAGCTGGGACGGGAGGGAAACAGCAGCCTTCCTCTGAAGCACACGAAATGGGGCCACTTAGAAGGGGAAAAGGGGACCGGAGAAGCCCGCTGATTCCCACCTTCTCAAGTTGCCACAGCGCTTCTGCTCAGGCTTTTCCTCTTTCTCCCATATTCTGAAGCAAGCAGTGGAGGCATTTCTAGAGATCATTAGTATCAGGACCATGAAAGCCAGGTGCTGTCCTCACTTGTTTGAGGGTGGGGGTAGATGAAAGAATGGGATGTGGTCAAAAGATGAACATTCTGTGATCTGTTGAGGTCTGTTTGGCCTGAGAAAGGATTCTGCCTGCTTCTGTTTCCCTATCTTCAGATAATACGATGCCTCACGTTTGGAAAAATAAAAAGTTATCCCACTGATTGGAATTGAACATTTATATCTATAACTGGTATTGTGAAAGATTAAAATATGGGTCCTGCTCTCAAGGAGATTATAATTAATCCATGGTTACCCCATGAAAAGCATGTTTTATAGAAGAGAGAAGAACTGGGCACTGTGAGGACATGCTGGGGGATGCCTAAATCATATCCTATAAGGGTAAGGCAAGGCATCCTGGGGGAGCCCAGACTTGAGCTGAGTTATGAAGAACCATCAAGAGTCTAATATATTGAAAAGAGTAAAGGAGGCATTTAAATCAAGTGAGCAACATATCTGAGGGGAGAGGGAGCATGCAGTCTCTCTTGGAAGTAACAATTGGACATGACTGGCATACACGTTGGGAAGGAAAGAACAGGAAAAGATGATACAGGAGAGTTGGGATCAGACAAGACTGTGAAGGGCTTCGTGAGTGGTGTTAAGGGTCTACGACTTTTTCATTAAGTCTTCAGGGGAGGAGCTGAGGATCACATTCTAAGAGCCCAAGTCAATTAAGGGGTTGTGGCCATAAAGAACTGAGTGGACAGAGCTGCTTCTTTTCAAGTCCTGATCCCCAATATGAAATGCAATGGGTTGGGTTTCCTTGATGCTGACAGCAGAAATCAGCAATCTATGTACCATGAGGACATCTCCCCCAGCCAAACAGAAGTAAAGCTCCTAATGTTAGGAGTTTGGACAGGTGGCAGCTAATTGCCAATGCCTTCAGTCAACTCACTTTACTTCTTTGAGCCTCTATTTCTGTAAACTTGCAATAACTATATGTATCCCACAAACTTTTTGTAAGTATTAAATAAAATGTCAGAAAAGTAACAAATGCTTAACATAAATCTAACATGCTTGGTGCTCAATGAGTTGTCTTATTAGATTTGTTAACAAAGAAGAAAAAAACACCCAATGTATAAATTTGGAAAGGAGAGATTTATTTCTTAAAGGATCATAACCTGCAGGTGGGAAGCAAAGTGTCCAGCTGAAAATTGAAAGCAGGAATTTGAGGGAGGGAGAGATAAGACAGGAGTTATGCCTAGCGAGTTGTCTGAATATACAGAGTACGTATGAACAAGCTATAGAAGGAGCCACAGATCTTGAAAGGGGTTTACATGATGCATGATAAACAAACATACATCTTACAGTATCCCATGTTCACACTAGGGGAGGAGGGGGAGACTTAACATTTAAGTGGATTATAATTAGGCCCCATGAGTAAAAAACGAAGCAAGAATATGAAGGCTTTCAATGGCACAGTTCTGTAAAACCAGCCAGAAACAGTCCATGGTCAATGGTCTCTTATCAGGAGAGTTATTGAAATCAGTCTCTTGTCTAAGCAGAACTTAATTATGACTTGTAAAACAGGGGTCAATTATTCTTCCTCTGACAATGGATGAGTTGCAATTATTTTAACATTGCTTATCTGGAGGTCTTGTTTAGCAGCTAGAGAAAAAGAGAAACCTCCTGCCAGTTAGAACATAGTTCAGTCTTGAAGTGTAAGGTGTGTGTGATGTGTGATTTAGCTCTTCCCTGGCGTCACCTTAGGTCTTGTTTATAATTTGGAATCATTGTAGTTGTTCTGCTGGTCTTGCAATCTCTATTTTAACATTAAAGCTGGTCAGGTATGTCTGATCATCCATCCCATTATACCTGGAAATTCGGCTTTTAAGATTTCTCTAGAGTTTCCTTGGCCAAGAGGGACTTGGCCAGTTGGGGACATAAAATTTTATTTTCAGTTCTCAAAAAGTTAAATTGAGAAATATTTAGAACTCTACACCAACAATGCCCTGCAGAAACTTCTGTGATGATGGAAATGTTTTGTATGTGGGCTGAGTAATATTGTACCCCTAGGGAGCATGCGCCCTTAATGTATGCAGCTACAGAACTAGGTTATCTTTTTACTTTAATGACTTAAATTTAAGTGACCATGTGTGGTAGTTGGCTAGCATTCTGGACAACACAGCTTTGTTTTCTATCAATTATTCACATAATTAAAGTGTTTTGTTCTAAACATATAAAAAACCCATAATTATGATTTCCAGTTTTGAGAACCTAGGAATTTTATACTACCTATCCTTAAGTGTTCTATTCCAATTACCACCATGCATTTTGAAAATCTCTTGGATAAAAACTTTTAGAAATTGGGGCAGTGCCTGTGGCTCAAAGGAGTAAGGTACCAGCCCCATATACCAGAGGTGGTGGGTTCAAACCTGGCCCTGGCCAAAAACTGCAAAAAAAAAAAAACAAAAAACAAAAAACCAAACCACCTTATACAAATCGTGATAATTTTGATTTTGGCATGTTTATATATGATGTAAAATAGATAAATGATATATTAATTTTTTAAAGTAAGATTATTTAACAGTATGTGAGGAGTGATGCCATTTATATTAATTACTTTGGAAAGGTATATTTAAAAATTATGACACTTAACCACAAAAATGTAGAAGTATATATATTTATTTTCTCCCCGCTGCATGTTTTACATTGCCTGAATTTTTCCAGTGAATAGATATTCATTTTATATGTTGAACTAATTTGCTTTTGTTTCAAAAATAAAAAGATCCTGGAAAACAGAATCAATCTTAATGTATAGAAGCATAGCTTCTATTGATATCTGTATTTAAGGTATTTAATTAGTAGTAGTAATGTTTGATGCCCTATAGCACTGATCTGTGTGAATCTGATCTGATACAAATGTCATTTATTATCAGATCTAGTGGCACTGATTCCCTGAACAGAAGAGAGGCAGACCTAAAAAAGCAAAGTCCTCCACTTCTTTCACAGCTCTCTTCTCTTTCTTTAGTAGCCTTATTAGTGCAAAGAAAAGTATTTCCAATAATTTCCATATTGCAATAATAATATAATAGTTCTAGAATTTTGTTCATATTTCTGCAAAAAGGATATGAGATGATATCTTAAATGTGTACATTCTGTATTTTTATTAATTTATAAGTGTTTTTCCTATCCCACCATAAATTCCTCAAGGCCAACTGAGTATTATCATGTATGTTCTTGGCAGGTCTGGGAAACAGAAACTTTTCTTTGCCAGTATGTCTGTTTCTCTTTACTAAATTTAACCTACATGTCAGGCCCAATTCTGCCTAACAGCAGAAGAGACTATTTATTTTGTTTGTTTATTTATTTATTTATTTATATGGAGACGGAGTCTCACTTTGTTGCCCTTGGTGGAGCACTGTGGCATCACAGCTCACAGGAACCTCCAGCTCTTGGGCTTAGGCGATTCTCTTGCCTCAGCCTCCTATGTAGAAGAGACTCTTCAGTTGTTGCAACCCAAGAAACCAGCTGCAACACAGCAGACTGGGAGTCCCCCTGCGCAGGAACCTTGCTTGACTGCCCAGGCTCTGTTGGACAGAGAGAAGTGCTATGAAATTTACACACACACAGTGTTCTGATCCCTGTACACTGACACCATATCAGCCCATCATGAGGCTAACAGGTCCGTCTGGAGCCCAGTATCTGAGGTGAAAGTGTAGGGAAACCACTTGAAGAAATCGGCCTGGGCGAAAATTTTATGAGGAGGACTCCCTGGGCAATTGAAGCAACATCAAAAATACACTATTGGGACCTGATCAAACTAAAGAGCTTCTGCACAGCCAAGAACACAGTAAGTAAGGCAAGCAGACAGCCCTCAGAATGGGAGAAGATTTTTGCAGGTTATGTCTCCGA
>CAUYQV010007724.1:0-29136 GCA_963574575.1 Galagoides demidoff
CAAAATATTTCTATCTTTTTTTTTTTTTGAGACAGAGCCTCAAGCTGTCCCCCTGGGTAGAGTGCTATGGCATCACAGCTCACAGCAACCTCCAACTCCTGGGCTCAAGCAAGTCTCCTGCCTCCGCCTCCCAAGTAGCTGGGACCACAGGTGCATGCCACAATGCCCGGCTATTTTTTGGTTGCAGCCATCATTGTTTGGTGGGCCCGGGCTGGATTCGAACTCACCACCTTAGGTGTATGTGGCTGGTGCCTTACCCACTTGAGCCACAGGTGCCGAGCCAATGTTTCTGTCTTTGATGGCTAACAAGTAGATATACAGGTGATAACAAACCTTTTATGTCAATTCTTGATCCCTTCTTTATTTATGTCCCAAATTTCCTCATGAGCATTCACTTCTTGCTTCTACAATTCTACCCGTAATGGTAAAGAGACTATGCTTATAAATGAATGTATCATTTAAGGGAAATAAGTGGAAATTTTGAGAAAAGTGACCAAACTATTGGAATCAGAAATATCTGGCTGCTACACACACTTGCTCTTCCATGGATGATAAGGTATCAACCTTGGTATTTATAAACATTTGGTGAAGTTGATTGGGCTGGCCAGGTGAGTATACGTTCATTTTCTTATAAATATTTGTCACAAACCAGTGCTCTTTGTACAAGATTCTTCCTTCCTGCTGAAGGACCATTTTTCTTACTAAGCTAGAGACGGAATTAAGAGAACAGCAGACTTGGAAGCACACAAGACTTTGCACATCACTCATTAGCTGTGTGATTGTGAGTAAATTTCATAGTCTCACCCAAACCTAAAACATTTATAAATTAGAAGAAGTACCATTATTTTGTAGATCATTTTTTAACAACGTCGCCTATAAAACCATTAGGCACCACTGATTGTAAATTGTGTCATAATTCTAGAAACATTAAAATGTCAACGTTTCTGATTTGCTGTTTCCGCATTGGTCAGGTGGAGACGATGACATTCCTCTCCAGGAATATTGTGATGTGAGACGCCAATTGGTTGTCACACAGTTGGTGCTCAATGAAGAGCAGCCACTTGTGAAACAGACGTGACAGGCTGTGTTCAGAGAGTTGATAATCAACTGGAATGGCAACGGTCAGACACGTAATTTCTTATAGCAGTTTAGATAACCACCTCCAGTTGGGAAGGGACGGGCACAGGTCAGTTGTTAACAAAAACATATGTTTAACCAAACTTGAATCATGAAGAAATAGAAAATCTGAGTAGACCAATAACCAGTAAAGAGATTGACTCAGTAATCAAAAACCTCCCAACACAGAAAAGTTGTGACCAAACGGCTTCACTGGGGAACTTCACTAAACATTTATAAAAGAATTAATGCCAATCCTCCTAAAACGCTTCCAAAAAACTAAAGAGGAAACACTTCCAAGCTCATTCTCTGTGGCCCACATTACATTAATACCAAGGCTAAGACCTTATATGAAAGGAAAACTGCAGTCCTGGCTCGGCGCCCATAGCACAGTGGTTATGGCGCCAGCCACATACACCAAAGTTGGTGGGTTCAAACCCAGCCCAGGCCTGCCAAACAACAACGACAACTGCAACAAAAAATAGCCAGGGGTGGGGCGAGCACTTGTAGTCCCATCTAGTTGGAAAGCTGAGGTAAGAGAATCATTTAAGCCTAAGAATTTGAGGTTGCTATGAGCTGTGACGCCATGACACTCTACCCAGGGTGACATAGGGAGACTCTATCTCAAAAGAAAAAAGAAAAAAAAGCCTGCAATCCAATATCTCTGTAAGTATTGATGTAAAAACCTCAACAAAATGCTAATAAACTAAATCAATAGCCCATTAAAATGATTATATACAGCAAGTCAAAGTTATTTCTAAAATGCAAGAATTATTCAACATATGAAAATCAATTAATCTATCATGTACATCATATTAACAAAAAGGAGGACAAAAACCACGTGATCATGTCCATCTAAGCAGAAAAAGCATGTGATACGATTCAACATCCTTTTGTGATTAAAACACACACACACACACACACACACACACACACACAAGAAACTAGGAAGAGAAGAAAATTAACTCAACAAAAATCCTGGAACATATTCTTCTTAGTAAAGTATCTCAAGAATGGAAGAAAAAGTATCCAATGCACTCAGCACTATTATGAAACCAAGAAATAATCACCCACACTTTCATGCAAAAGATAAAACACAAGTATAGCCCAGGATGAAGGAGGGTAGAGGAGGACTAACGGAGGAGAGGGGGGGAGGCCTGGTGGAGGGACGGTAATCGAGGGACCTCACCTATGGTGCATATTGCAAGGGTACATGTTGAATGCATTAAGAGTAGAGTATAAATGTCTTAATATAATAAGTAAGTAAGTGAAGGCTATGTTAACCAATTTGATGTATGTATTCCAAATTGTATATAAAATCAGCACATTGTGCCCCATAAATGCATTAATGTACACGGTTGTGATTTAACAAAAAAATTGTTAAAAAAAAAATCTAAAACATAAAAATAAAAACCCTGCAGTGAACATCATTGGTACTCAGTGGTGAAAGACTGAAAGCTTTTCATCTAAGACAGGAATAAGGAAAAGATGCCCACTCTGAGTACTAGAAGTTCGGGCCAGAACAATTAGGCAAGAAAAGGAATAAAAAGGCATCTGAATCAGAAAATAAGAAGTAAAATTATCTCTATTTGCAGATGATGCGAACTTTTATATGTTCCTGTTAAACATGAAAAATTCCACAAAAAAATCTGTTGGAATAGACACATTCGACAAAATTGCAGGACACAAAATTAACACATAGTTGTGTTTTCACATACTAATCATTTTCATAGTTGTGTTTTCACATATTAATCCTTTTCAAAAGGAAATTAAGAAAACAGTTTTACTTACAATAGTATCAAAAAGAAAAAAATACTTAGGAATCAGGCCAGGCCCAGTGGCTCATATCTGAAATCCTAGTACTCTGGGAGACTGAGCTGGGAGGATCACTTGAGCTCCGCAGTTTGAGACCAGCCTGAGAAAGAGTGACACCCTATCTCTATTAAAAATAGAAAAATTAGCCATCATTGCGGTGGGCACCTGCAGTCCTAGCCACTGGGGAGGCTGAGACAGGAGGATCACCGGAACCCAGGTGTTTGAGGTTGCTGTAAGCTAGGCTGACACCATGGTGGCACCCTAGCTGGGATGACAGAGACTCTGTCTCAAAAAAAAAAAAAAAGAAAGAAAAGAAGTTAAAGGTACTACAAATAAATGGAAAGATCTGTGTTCATGGATTGATAGAGCTAATTTTGTTCAGCTGCCCATACTACCCAACGCAATCTGCAGATTGAAGGCAATCTCTATCAAAATTCCAATGGCATTTTTTTCGGAAATAGAAAAATTTATCTCAGAATTCATATGGAATCTAAAATGATCCTGAATAGCCAAAACAACTCAGAAAAAAGAAAACAAAGTTGGAGGACTCACACGTCCTGATTTCAAAGTATATCATAATGCTTCACTAATTAAAACAGTATGGTACTGGCCTAACAACAAACATGTAAACCAAGGAAATAGAGCACGCAGAAAAAAGTACTTGTATATACGGTCAAATGATCTTTAACAAAGTGCCGAGACTATACAGTGGGGAAAGGATGGTCTCTTCAACAAAATGGTACTAAGAAACCTGGATGTCCACATGCAAAACAGTGAAGTTGGACTCTCATACCATACACAAAAGTTAACTGAAAATGGGTTAGATGCCTAAAAGTAAATCCCCAAACCCAAAAACTCCCAGAAGGAAACCCCAGGGTAAATCTTCAGAACCCTGGATTTGGCGATGATTTCTTAGATATGACACCCAAAGAACAGGTACCAAAAGTGAAAACAGACAAAGAGGAATTACATCCAACTTCCAAGTTTTGTGCAAAGAGCCCAATTAACTTAGTGAAAAGTCAACCTATAAAATGGGAATAATTACATGTCTCTGTAAATCATATAACTAATGAGTTCGTAATGCAGAATATATAAAGAACTTCTACAACTCAACAAACCAATTCCAAATAATGCCATTAAAAAATAGGCAAAAGACTTGAATAGACCTTTTTCCAAAGAAGAGATACAAATGATCAACAAATATATGAAAAGATGTGCACCATCAGTAACCACGGGAGAAATGCAAACCCAAACCCCAATGAGATGGCATCTCCCGCCCACGAGGACGGCTCCTCTAAAACCAAACGCACTGTTGGTGGCAATGGGAAATAGCACAGCTGCTGTGGAAAACAGCATGCTTGCTCCTCAAAAAATTAAAAACAGAATTACCACCTCCTCCAGCAATTCCACTTCTGGATACCGATATGCCCATGAGAATTGAAAGCAGGGGTTCCGAGAGATATTTGTACGCTGATGTCTCCAACCGCGCTATTCACAATAGCTATAACTGGAAGCAACCCGAATGACCACGGGTGACTGAGTAGATAGGGAAGATGTGATACATATACACAACCAAATAGTATTCAGCCCTGGAGACACTTCCGCAGGCTATAGTATAGACAAGCCTTGTAGACATCAGGCTGAAGTGAAATAAGCCAGTTACAAAAGACAAATACTGAATGAATTCCCAACTGGAAGTCTCTAAAGCAGCTGAATTCATAACAGTAGATGCGGTGCTTATCAGGAAGTAGGGTAAGTTGAACATGAGGGAGTTAATATGCAGAGTTTCAGGCCCCCAAAATGAAAAATGCTAGAGCTCTGTTTTGCCACTATGTAAATAAACTTACACGGCTGAACCGGGCACTTAAAAATGGTTAAGAACTAAATGTTGTATTTTTATCACAATAAAAACAGAATATAGTTCCTCAATTTTAAATTTAACTTTAATTCTTCATCCACATGCAGTCTTTTAATTTTCTGATCCACCTCTGAGTTTATGGCAGCTCCACAACATGGAGGGGTAACCGTGGTCGGCCCCCCTCTGTCCCTCCTTTCCCCCCTCACACCTCACAGCAGCAGGCCTGCCTGTCATCTGCAGCGCTGAATCGGTCAGCACGCTCTTCCCTCAGTTAATCATAAATGGAAATAGAACTTTGATCTCTTCAATGGGGCTTAAAATTGATAGGATCTCTTATTGCTACTTTCTGCAAGATAACTCTTCTGCCTGAAATCAGAGAGAAGGCAGATGATGCATGCAACTTACTTCGAAGGACATGTTTTGCTGTACTGCTGATATTCTCCTATTTGTAAATTCAGGATCGGTCTAATCCTGAAGTTTTACTTTCCGTTAATTCACTTTTGAGTCATGAAAGTCTGGGTGCCTGGTATGGGTTTGGGTCATACGTGTAAATTCATACGTCATTGTGAAAACATGACGAAAAATATGAGTCACGTGTTTAGACCCCTCGTGTTCTGGTTCTCACCTCCAATAGCTTTAAACAGTTAGTGATTTCTTTCTTCAAGTTGTCTTCTGCCAAATCACGGGACCTCTCTTCGAGTTTCACCCTTTTCTCCAATGTAAACCAGTCACACTTGAATCCCAAAGATAATCTGAGAAATTCTGCCTGTTGTCAAAATAACGTGAGGGTTCGGAGAGAAAATTAGACGTGGTCAAGTCTTTCAGCTTCCTACCAGATTACAGCGAGGCATTCGCTTGTCCTCCCCACGACATTATATCGACATGCACAGCCTTCCTCTGCACTGAGTCACTGCCAAGCCACACAGACACCAAGCCGATGACAGCTCATGCAAAAGCACAAAGCAACGGCGGCAGGTCTCAAACGCTTTTTTAAAAAGAGGAAGAAAAAAGAACAGGTGCTTTAAACTCACCTCTACCTCCTTCTCATTAGCAGAAGTGCTGTAGGATAAGACAAAAAACTTACTCAACTATAATGCAGCAGAAAAATAAACCATGTTGACAAGCTGTGTGAAGAATCACTTACCAGTCACTCTGTCTAAAGTTAACCGATTTCACAGTGGTCACGGGAAGAGGGGCAACAGCAGCGTCTATGAAAAGACAGGAAGATAGTATTTGGTTAAGAAGTCTTAACATTTAAAAGCACATCTCATTAAACAGTGTTATGTCGTGTCTCCACTAATCAAAGGCATTTCATCTAAATATGTCTGAAATGACAGCCAGCTAATAAGGTGTTTGAATTAGAAGACAATGTTATGCTAAGCTATTGGGATCACAATGACATTAAAATCGTTGGCTCACACTTCAGCGTGTGAATAGTCTTTAAATTCTCAAGTTGTCTCAGAATCAAGAGACGGCCCAATTTGTTCTTTGCATTGGAACATTTATTTATACTTGACCCACCGGCTAAAGGCTACCTTCTTCTGGCATTTGGGTCCCTGTTTGCTGCGTTAATAGCAGCAGCAGCTGCAGCCGCAGCAGAAAGAGTAGTTGTCAATAATAGCAGTAGCAATAATAATGGCAGTAATAAAAATATTGGCAACAATAAACATAGTATCAACCACAGGCTTACTGTATGCCAGGCCAGAAGAGAGCTCTTTACACAATCCCAGCACCCTGGGAGGCTGAGGTGGGTGAATTGCTTCAGCTTAGAAGTTTGAGACCAGCCCGAGCCAGAGCGAGACCTCATCCCTAAAAAAAATAGGTGGGCATTGTGTCAGGCTACTCTGGAGGCTGAGGTAGGAGGATTGCTTGGGCCCAAGAGTTTGAGGTTGCTATAAGATATGACACCATGGCCCTCTACCTCTACTCTGTCTCAAAAATATAATAAAATAAAATACATATCGTGATTTTCTTTGAGAACTTTGTTAAGGACACTATATTAGCTATTAAGAGCTTGGGTTTAAACAAACTTGGTTTAAATCTGAACTTTGCCTTGACTTCAGCATTATACAATTCACCCACAGAACAATATTTGTACCTCTTAATATTTTGAAATAAAATCTATAAATAAATAAATCTGAGTTTGGCTCTTAAAGCTATCTTGTCTTAAACAAGCCACACCCTCATTGAGCCGTCCATAAAGTAAGGTCGATATTATTTTTATATAGTAGCTAATTTTCTTTTTTAGACAGAGTTTCACTTTGCCACCCTCGGTAGAGGGCCATGGCATCATAGCTCACAGCAACCTCAAACTCTTGGGCTCAAGAGATCCTCGTCTTACCCTTCTGAGTAGCTGGGACTACGGGCGCCCACTACAACACCGGCTATTTTTAGAGACAGGGTCTCAGGCTGGTCTGGAGCTCCTGAGCTCAGGCAATCTGCCTGCCTCAGCCTCCCAGAGTGTTAGGATCACAGGCATGAGCCACCACACCAGACTATAGCAGCTGACTTTTATAAGAACTTCTGCTCCAGGCACTTTTTTTTTTTTTTTGGCAGTTTTTTTTGGCCTGGACTGGGTTTGAACCCGCCACCTCTGGTTTATGGGGCCGGCTCCCTACTCCTTGAGCCACAGGCACCGCCCACCAGGCACTTTTCTAAGTACCTCGTCCAGAATCATTTATTAGATCCTCACTGCAAAGCTTCTGTAGCCAATACTGTCATTGTCCACGTTTTACAGCTAAACAACTGAAGCACAGTTTGCCGACCTCACGTAGTATTTGGAGGACTAAATAAAACTATCCACCTAAAGAATTTAGCCGAGTATTCAGCATACAGTATATTTCCAAATAAAGTGTACTTTTTTTAACTGCTCATTCCTATTTTTCAGAGGAGAAAACTACGACTTCAGGTTAAATAACTTTCCAAGACCACAGAGCTAATCAGAGACTGACCCAGTCTAGCGTCTGGAGACTACAGTCTGAACTCTAGCCGCTGTTCCATCCTAAGGGAGGCAGGCTGAGGAGGGAGGCATGTTAGCACATACTCTATAGATGTTGGCCAACTTACTTTTAGAGGGAATACTGCAGAAGAACTCAAAGTAGAGCTTAGAGTTTACTACTCACATCGGCTTGGTTCACAACAGACATAGTACAAGTTTTCTGGGCTCCAACAGCCAACACAATGTAAATGTGACTTTTTCTTTTTTTTTAATTGAGACAGAGTCTCAAGCTGTCACCCTGGGCAGAATGCCATAGCATCACAGCTCACAGCAACCTCAAACTCTTGGGTTTAAGTGATTCTCTTGCCTCAGCTTCCCAAGTAGCTGGGACTACAGGCGCCCACCACAACGCCAGCTATTTTTCGGTTGTAGTTGTCACTGTTGTTTGGCAGGCCCGGGCTAGCTTCGAACCCACCAGCACCAGTGCATGTGCCTGGTGCCCTACCTGCTGAGCTACGGGGTGCCGAGGCGACTTTTTTTTTTCATTTTTTATTATGTAAATGTGACTTTTAAAAAATGATACAAAGGGAATCAAGAATCAGTGCTATTTCCTGAGCTTATCCAGAGGTGCAGAATTTGTAGGTGGCATAACTCCACTCAAAGATTCCAGTCACAAAAATATCGGGGGACAAAAGTTCCCATGGGGGTTGAGAGAGAACATTGCTTACCTCCTGAAGGACATGCCTTTTTATTCTCTGCTATTGTTTCTGGTTCCTCTTTAGCTTCCTAAAATTATAAAGAGATTTTATTGCTGTACATAGAGTGGAAACCGATCATTTACCAACTTCCTCCCTCCCCCAACCCTACTCTGTGAAAAATACTTGATAGCATACAAGGAACTGTACTAGGAGGGGGTTAAGAAGAAAAGGAGACTGGTTCAAAGGAGGCTTCCAATCTGGTGGAAGCAAAAAATGGACATAAATATACAAAAACCAGACATTACAGCACTACAAACTGGGCTTAATCGCAAAAGAAATGACATGCAGATAAATGAGGGCTCTAACTGGGAAGTAGAAGGAACAAGGCCTGAGAAGTGGTGAGTCTCTGCAGAGAAGGAACATGCCAGAGCTGGATGGAGCAGTGGGATTGGACGGATGAAGAGGAAAGGGGGGGGGGCGGCAGGGCCAGACAGGTGGCTTTCTAGGTGGGTCTTTGGAGTAATTGTGGCAAAATAGCTGCTAAGACTGGGTTGCACTAGGTTTTACTCCATGTCAATATGGGAAAACTTTAGGTAGATAACGCTTTTAAGATAATAATTATTCAGCATGCTCAGGTTAATGGAGAAATTTAGAAAACCAAAGATATTTTTCCATTAAAAAGTAAGTAAGTCTAGGAACACAAATTTCCTTGTCGGGCCATTGATACAACGTCATGCAATTTTTAGACAATTGAAACTAAGGTTCAGGAAAATGTAACAAATACAATAGTACAGGCAAAACACCGAGTCCTTCTCCTGGACATTTAAATATCCCCAGTTCCTTGAATCCTCCCCCCATCTCAGGACCTTTCTCAGCGATGGCACTTGCCGCTCCTGTCCTCCACAGCCATGCGGGGGATGTTGTTGTCCATGGCTGCTGTTTTGAATTCTTCATCTCCCGTCTGTAACTACTTTACCCCCTTCACCCAACATTCCAAAAAAAGGGCTCTCACCAGTTATCACTGAACTCCCTACTGCCAAACCCAATGGATAATTTTCAGTCTTTGTCATACTTGACCCTCACGGTAGCATCTAAAATGATCTGTAAATCTCTGCCTCCTGGAGATTTTTCTTCCCTTGGTTTCCTTCCTGTGATGCTGCAGTAACCCCTTCCCATCTCCGCCACCCTTGCCTTCTCTATTAGATACTGTTCATCAGGACTCCATTGCCCTCAGGGCTCCTCCCTCCCTGCCAGGGTCCTTAGAACATCTCGTCCACATACTTAGGGTTTTTTTGCTGATGACTCACAATGTGTCAGCTTTGAAAAGCCACATGGATGAGGCTGTGACTCTGGCAAAATAGCTACATATAAAGTCTCCTTGCAGACTATCAAAGTCTCACACCAACCTGAAACCTGACTTGTCTCAAACTTACTTTATCCTACACACTCTACTCTTCTTCCTCCCTTCCGTTATTCTATTCAGCATGTATGTTAAGCCATAAACCTGAGTATATACCTTTTCCACTATGTCACTATCCACTGCAAATTCTACCTCCTGATATAATTCAAAAGCAGTCTACTTTTCTGCATCATCACTAAATTCATACTACCTTCATCTCATCTGAATTATTGCCATGGTAACCTAACCAGTCTCATCACCTCCATGCCTAGATTTTTCTAATCCATTTTTTTTCTTCTTGAGACAGAGTCTCACTATGTCACCCTCAGTAGAGTGCCGTGGCATCACAACTCACAGCAACCTCAAACTCTGGGGCTTAAGTGATTCTCTTGCCTCAGCCTCCCAAGTAGCCAGGACTACAGGTGCCTGCCACAACACCCAGCTATTTTGTTGTTGTTGTTGCAGTTGTCGCTATTGCTTAACTGGCCTGGGCCGGGTTCAAACCCACCAGCCTCGGTGCATGTGGCTGGCGACTTAACCTCTGTGCTATAGGCCCTGAGACTAATCCATTATTTTTCAAAGTGTCTTTATGTCTACATTTATTTTTGAGAAGAGAAGGAAGTTTCTCTCAGAAGATTCTATCATGAAAAACTAAAGGATTTTGCTCTGTTCATTTTTTACAAGGGGCAATCATTTTAAACACATGTGCTAGCCAACCCTACACTCTATCTTTAGAGACAGCCTCTGCATCCTCAAATTTCAAATCTGCAGATTCAGTCAACCCCAAACCAACAATGTAATTACTAGGTCTATTATGGTTACATCTGTACCAAACATGTACAGATTTTTCTTGCTATTATTCCCGAAACAATACAGCATAATAGCTATTTACATAGCATTTACATTATGTTACATATTAGGTATTATAAGTAACTTTGAAATGATTTAAAGTAGACAAGAGGATTTGTATAGGTTATAATTACACTGCTTGATAGCAGGGATTTGTGTATCGGCTAATTTTGGTATCTTCAGGAGTCCAGGAACCAATCCCCTGTGGACACCAAATATTGACTCTACTTCACAGCACAAAGGATCACCCCAAGTCACATATCCAATCATTCAGCTCCTTTCAGACCAAAATGCTGTAAGATTTTTATCTACCTTATGGCTCCAAGTGCATCCCTGCCATAACCACCTCTTGAGTGAGCTCACACAGGTCTCTGTTTCTTGCAGCCAAATGGGCCTAATTAGGGTAATACTTATGCTCTGAGGGGAAAGCAATAATAATACACACACACACAAGTCCACACACACAACAGAGAGACCAAGAAGACATTTGAAGAACCACAGAATTGGATCCATAGTCTGTAAGTCACTCTTTGGTAATTATTAATTCAGACAGTAATGAATTATAAAAATGAAGGAAGAATAATGATTCTTCTCTTAAAGGAAAGAAATTCAACTCTTTTCTATGAACATTTACAGCTATCTGTGCAATGTTTTCAAGCTTTGCCACACAACTGTAGAAATTTAAAGACTACTATGGTGCCTCCTCCATTTTCTGGCCTTCCACACCAAGCATTTTCAAATCTCTAACCACACTCTAATTGAGTAATTATCTGTTTATTCAACATATTATTAGGATGGATATGTTTTATTCAACTTTGTTACTACATGCATTTAAGTAGTCCTTCATTAAAAGATGTGTAGTTTGCTTCCAATAGACTGAGTCAATGAATGAATGAAAAAATCAAGGTGAAGACAGGAGTCCTGGCACTGACTCTATTGGGTCATCTCAGACAAGTCACAGAAACACTTTGGCCTCAACTTCTTCGCCTATAAAATATTGATGTAATTAAATTCTGTGAATCTCATAATATTTTGGAATGTTAAAACGAGATAATGCTTTTAAGAGTACTTTGCAAACCTAAAGGAACAGCTCTGCCATTGTCATATACCATTACTTTTAGTGTTAAAATGTATATATTTCCTTACCATATCTAATACAGTTTTCTCCTTACTCATAGAGTCTTGGCATGCAATATTCTCATCAACCGGACTTGAGCCTATGAGAAAAACAAAATATACAAGAGAGTTGGGGGAGCAGTAACAAGGAAAAGAAGAAGACACAGTGAGGGTGGCAAGACAATCAGATCAGTAAGTGACAAAGGTATCCCTGTGTGAGATGAATTACATACTACAAAAAACACATAAGTGCCATGGACTCAGAAACAGGCTGGAGCAGTCAAGGTCCACAATGAAGTGAAGTCATAGAAGATTTTTTTTGTTGTTTTTTGAGACAGAGTCTCACTATGTTGCCCTCAGTAGAGCGCTGTGATATCACAGCTCACAGCAACCCCAAACTCTTGGGCTTAAGTGATTCTCTTGCCTCAGCCTCCCAAGAAGCTGGGACTACAGGTGCTGCCAGAATGCCTGGCTATTTTTTTTTTGGTAGTTGTCATTGTTGTTTAGCAGGCCCAGGCCGGGTTCAAACCCACCAGCCTTGGTGTACGTGGTCCGTGCTCTAACCACTGAGCACAGGCACTGCCCTGATGATGATTTTTTAGCAGACACCTTACTGGGGTAATAATTGAAAATAGATGAAGGAAGGATGAGAAGTTAGTAACTTTTTTACAGTTTGATAAACAGATTTTCTTTTAAAAATTGCACAAGCAAGGCTGGTCAAAGAGTATGACATCCTTCTAAACATGGTACACATATATTTCTACAGAAAATTCATCAAAATAAGAAGAAAAGATGACCTTTTAACTGGTGCCATTCTTTTTTGTGATTTCCCTCTATCTTTGTGTCTTGAGATGCACCTAATTATTACTCTCCTACCTCCTCACTCCATTGTCCTGCCCTTAATTCATGGCAGGGACAAAGGCCAACAGTTATAGATAGGTTTTATTTCTTTCTAAGAAAAAAATAGTTAAAGCATATTGTCTTTTAAAATTTATATAGAAATGGCTCGGCGCCTGTGGCTCACGTAGCTAAGGTGCCAGCCGTGTACACCCAAGGTGGTGGGTTCGAATCCAGCCCGGGCCTGCCAAACAACAATGATGGCTGCAACCAAAAAAATAGCGAGGCGTTGTGGTGGGCGCCTGTGGTCCCAGCTACTTGGGAGGCTGAGGCAGGAGACTCGCTTGAGCCCAGGAGTTGGAGGTTGCTGTGAGCTGTGATGCTACAGCACTCTACCTAGGGAGATAGCTTGAGGCTCTGTAAAAAAAAAAAAATGAATATTTGACAGTGAGAGGTTTTCTGGCTCAATAGGAACATCATCCTGGCATGGTCATGTCCTCTTAGCCCTGCTGACAGCAACTCTTCCATGCAATCCTATATAATGGCCCCATGGGTGGGTAGGTGGCCACATGCTTTGGGCATTCTTTCCTTTTTTATCTGCTGCAGGATGAACTCAACCTTTCTTCTTCTTAGTGTAGATTCACTCTGATGCAGTCTTTTTTGGTTGTTATCTGACCATTTCCTTAATTCTAAGTATTGTCAGGGTTCTTCTGAGCCTGACTCAGGGGGGCCTGTCCTCAAGGGTAAGCTGAATCACAGAATCAAGACAGACAAATAGATTTTGGGTATATGGCCTGTGAATGATGAAATAGTTTCCAAGTGCTTACTGAGTGCCTTCTTTGGGCCCACCATTGTCTTCTATGCTTTGAGGGGTAGAGATGAGGTGTCCCGTCTAGACTCAGCTTTGAAGGAACTTCTGGATAAGGAGTGCACATATAAAAACAGTCTGAATCCATGCATTGTGTCAAGATGACTACTGCTGTGGTCAGATACAAGTGTGAGCACTGTGGCCTGTTAGTCAGGCTGAGAGTTCTCAAGGAAGCAGAGTTTGAATGGAACCTTAGAGATGACAACAGTTGGAAAGCAGGGAGGAAGGTACTAAGTAGTGCTTTAGAAGCCAGCCACTAAGCTGTCTATACCTTTTTTTTTTTTTTTGTGGAGACAGGGTCTCACTGTATTGCCCTTGGTAGAGTGCTGTGGCGTCTCAGCTCACAACAACCTCCAACTCTTGGGCTTAAGAGATTCTCTTGCCTCAGCCTCCCAAGTAGCTGGGACTACAGGCACCTGCCACAATGCCCGGCTATTTTTTGTTGCAGTTGTCGTTGTTCTAGCTGGCCCAGGCTGGGTTTGAATTCTCCAGCCTCAGTGTATGTGGCTGGTGCTATAACCACTGTGCTACGGTTGCCAAACCCTTAAGCTGTCCATTCTTTAAAGGCCAGGCTCTGGTCTTGATCATCCTTGGACACTCTCCAGCACCAGGTTTTGCTCCTCATTGGTGTTCAGCAGGTGTAAGTTGAATAGGAGAAAACTTGTAGAGTGTGGACAAAGGAACGGACTCTTCTTACTATCAGCTTTGTAAGCCCCTTAATGTCCAGGGTCCCTGCTTGCTCAATTCTAAAAAGGAAGGTTTGGCACTAGGTAAACAACCCCTAGGGTCTCTCTGTGTCTGAGATAACATGATGGAGCCTGTAATTTTCTGATTCACCAAGGATAAGGGGACCTCTCTGGAAGTTTTGGTTAGCAGAGCAAACACAAATATAAAATAATGTTTGTGATTCAGAGAAGGGGATAAGTTTGTCCAAGAACATTCAATCAACTGGTGTTTACCTATGTGCCTGGCAGTGTAAAAGTGCTGGGGGTTCCATGATGAACAGGGAGGACACGCTTCTGTCCTTATATAGCTTAAATCAGCGGTTCTCAATCTGTAGGTCATGGCCCCTTTGGGGGTCGAACAACCCTTTCACAGGGGTCACCTAAGACCATCCTGCATATCAGATGTTTATATGATGATTCATAACAGTAGCAAAATTATAGTTATGAAGTAGCAATGAAAATAATTTTATGGTTGGAGGTCACCACAACATGAGGAACTGTGTTAAAGGGTCACAGCATTAGGAAGGTTGAGAACCATTGGCTTAAATTCTATTGCAGGAGAGACAACCTGTAATCAAGGAAATACGTGAGCCAGATAATTTTGAATGGTGATTTGTTATGAGAAATGATTGAGAGTTCCTGCGTGGGAATGGGCGAGGTGTGGTAGTGGTGGTGGTGGGGCAGAGGTGGGATTTGTGCAGAGCCCTGAATGCCAGGAAAAAGCCACCAGGCTAAGATCCAGGGGCAGAGAATCTTAGGAGTGGGACTGGCCACTCCCCCAGACATAGATGCTTGTGTCAGGGGCCTATAGCTGCAGGGCTTGGGCAGAGGAATAATCCTTGAAGTCTAGGCACTAAACTTTTTTCTCCCTTGGTTCACAGACAGCTGTCATCAGTTACGACTACCTCACCTCCCTGAGGAGTGTCCCTTATGGCTCAGAGGAATACTTGCAGTTGCGATCCAAGGTATGGGATGGATGGGACCCATCCCAGCCAGGACTGGATGGGTCCTGAACGGCTGGTGGCTGGCCAGCAAGCTTCCTGCATGCAGCTGGAGGTGGTGGAGGGCAGTGGGGCACAGGCCAGGGCCATTGGCTGTTAGGGTTTTGGAAGGAGGGAGAGGAGGATTACCTCTTTCTTCTTGTTGAGGTGTTTCGGGGCTGGTAGATGGACTCCAGGTCCCGTGGTACTGAGGTTATTAATCTACATATGAGATGCTGTTGGGGAGGCCAGTGTGTGTTTCTGGGGAGTAAAAGTGTCTGGGATGACTCAGGAGGGATGTAGGCTCTGTCCCCAAGACAACTCAGTTAGGTTCTAAACTGCTTTGTCAGGCAAAACCCAATTGAAGGAGGTTAATTGCTTTTCTGTTCTCTGAAGTCTACTCTGGGGCCTCTTGTTGGCCTCTGTGTGGCGCTGTCGACCCCAAACTCTCTGTTCTTACTTGGAGTCGGGTAGTTGATGTTGATGCTACATTTAGATATCCCACAGAGTTGGAGGATCAAGCAGGGAGGGCATTTTTGTATATGTAGGTTGAGTTCAAGGTCAAGGGCAGACACCTTTGGCTGCTCCAGAGAGAGATTTGTGATAGACTGGCAAGTCTTTGCTGAGGCAGTCCTCTCAGCAGGGGTGCCCTTTGCCTTTTAGAAAATTCCTAGTCATTCTCTTGGACTCATCTCAAACACCAGTTCTGTGACCCTTTCCTTCTCAGTCATCCTATGTGGATGGAATAATTAATTTTTAAATCTTTTTAAAAACTTTTTATTATGGCAGTTTCAGCCACCCACCAGGGTAGAGAGAATAGTGTAATGAACCTTGGTGGAGCTGTCATCCAGCTTCAGAAATTATCAACATTTTGCCCATCTTATTAGTCATCTACTCCTGCGTTTATTTATTATTCCTTCATTTGTTTTTTAGTTTATTTATTTGTTATTTTTGCTGACATACCTAAATGCCAATCCTGGGCATCATATCATTTTCACTGTAAATACTCCAGTGTGTGTTTAGAATAGGTGAGGTTCTTTAAGGAGACATACCTACAATGTCATGAGCATACTTAGCAAAATTAACAATTCCTTAATAATCTCTAATAGCTAGTCCCCGTTCAAGGTTCCCTCATCACCAAAATGTCTTTTTATATTCAGTTCAAATCTGGATCCAAACAAGGTACATATATTATGTTTTGGTGATGTTTCCTAAATCTTTAAAAACTATAGCATTTCCTCTCCTTTTTTTTTTTTTTTTTTGAGTTACTTGCTCATTGAAGAAAGCAGGTCATTTATTCTGTAGAATTTTCTAAATTCAGGAGTTGGCTGATTGCGTCTTCAGAGTGTTATTTAATGGGAGATACGTTCAAATGGTACACAATTCAAAATATATGATCTTTGAGACATACAAAATGACCCTCCTACCCGTGTTCCTCAGGTACCAAGTTTCCTGTCTGGAGGCGATCACTGCTTCTTGTGTATCCCTTCCAGAGATATCTTCCTATTTGAACTTAATTTCTTTATCTTTATTCTTGCCACATAGGATAGTTGGTTACATGTCTTTCTCTCTTTTTAGACTGCTTGTTCCTTTAGATCAGGGAGTACGGCTTTCATTTTTGGATCTTTTACTTCTAGCAGTCGTGCCTTGGACTGAGTTAATTCAACATTTTGATGCCAGGCTTTACCTCCTGCCTCCTGGCCTTTTGAGAGGTCTGAGATAGAATGCAAGGTTTGTAGTCAGAACGCCTGAGTTGATGCCTTGGCTTTGGGAGATTCACCTAGGCTTTTGGGGTTGCCATTTTTCTTGTTTGTAAACTAGAGATGGTTATACTGCTTTTTCTTTTTTTTTCCTTTGAGACAGAGTCTAACTCTGTTGTCCTAGGCTAGAGTGCCGTGGTGTCATAGCTCGTAACAACCTCAGTCTGTTGGATTCAAGTCATCCTTTTGCCTCAGACTCCCAAGTAGCCGAGACTATTACTTTCCATGATGCCTGTCTAGTTTTAGTAGAGACGGTGTATCACTCTTGCTCAGGCTGGTCTTGAACTCCTGAGCTCAAGCAATCCATCTGCCTCAAAGTGCTAGGATTGGCTAGGATTGCAGGTGTGAGGCACTGTGCCCAGCTATTTATACTATTTATTGAGGATTTTTTTTTTCGAGACAGAATTTTACTCTGTCAGCCTGGGTAGAGTGCTGTGGTGTCATTGTAGCTCACAGCAACCTCAAACTCATGGACTTAAGTGATCCTTGTACCTCAGCCTCCCAAGTAGCTGGACTATAGGCCTGTATCACCATGCCTGGCTGGTTTTTCTAATTTTAGTAGAGATGGTGTCTTGCTCTTGCTCAGGCTGGTCTCAAACTCCTGAGTTCAAGCAATACACCTGCTAGAGTGCTGGGATTACAGGTATCAGCCACCATACCCAGCCCTTATTGAGGATTTTATAGGTAATATCTGAGTTATTGTGAAATAATAAGGCAGGTATCAAAACTAAGATGTGTCCTGTAAGTTATGCTCCATGAGGAGAGACTTGGTCTGTGCTATGCATATATATATATCCATGTCTGCAGGTCTTATACACAAAACCTACCAGTAATCAGGACACAGTAGATCCTGAATAAAGGTTGGTTGGATGAATGAATGAATGAGATGTTAGTTTTTATGGAGAATTTCAAAGCCTCTGCCGCTGAGGCTTATGCTCCCCTGGTTTTCCCTGCCACCTCCTCCGTCTGACCACTGCTACAGACCTCGAAACCCCTTCCCAGAGTGACATTTTGTAGTGGGCTCCAGGTCAGGACATGGGGGCAAAGCCTCTGCCTTGGGAAGTCTGCAGAGCAGATGGGTGATCAGTGTGTGAAGTCACTTGCCCATCATGTGTGAGTCATCTGAAAGGCAGTGGTGCTGCAGCTCCTGGAGAAGTTGACAGCTTTGGGGGATGCAGGAAGGAAAGTGCAGCCTGGCATTTGACAAGAGGGCATCACGTGGTGGCTGGCACCAGATAACAGTGTAGACTGGTCTCTAGAGTTGTGTGGGAAGAGGGAGCTGGCTGGCACTAAAGAGCACGAGTAAATACTGCAGGAGTGTTTTCTTCCATCTGAACGCTTATCCCTTCTCGTCAGCAGGCCTGATAAAGGAGTGAGCTAAGGGTAAAACATAATTATCTCACCTGTCAAGCCAGCATCTCAAGGTCTCAGAGTATGTCAGAGCCAGGAAACTAGCTTGGCAGGCAGTGATGACTTTGAGCAGCACTTCCAAGGTTGGCACTGGCAGGCTGGGATCTCAGTGACTCAGCTCTGCATCCAGAGGGCAGGGAGCCAGCGTGCAGAGGTGTGCTCTGGAGGCACCGTAGCCCTTTGCTAGGCAACCGAGGGGCTAGGGAGGGGCTAAGGTGCTCTGGAGAACTAGATCTTTGGTTCCTAGGATGATTATAAACTGAGAAGTATGTGAGCTGGCCTAAGGAAATCATCACAGGTGTAGACATCCAAGCAATGGGCCAGAGGAGGCAGATGGAGTTAATTCTAAGGGGTTGGGATATAGTGGATACTTGTTAATTTTGCAGTTCAGGAGCCATTCTCATTTTGGAAAATAGCATCCAGACTTTCCTTTGGGAAAGGAATGGATGCTACCCTATCTCAGATACTCTGTGAGTTTTGGGTAGGGCTCCCTCCACCTTATTAGCCAGGTAATCAGTAGAGTCCGTTCTGCTGGTCCTAGAGATGATTTAAGGATGAGGACTTGAGTTAGTTCTGGCCAGTGAACTTCAGATCCAGGACTTTTTGGGGAAATAGGGTGGGCTGAGAGTGTAGGATGTTGGCTTAAAGCCAGCATGCTACCACAAGGGGAAAACCATCTATGAATGGAGCTAGTATTGCAAAGAGATATGTTATTTGAGTCCCTAGATCTAGCTGAGCCTGAAGCTTGACTATCACTGGTGTTTTCAATTATGTCTGCCAGGAAATTCCCTTTTTGTTTAACGTAGTTTGAATTAACTTTACTATTACTTGCATCCAGTGAGTCCTTTGGTATACTGGGGATTCTTAGAGAAGCAAAAATGGCATTTACAGAGGTCACAGAAACACCCCTAACTCAAGGGGAGAAATGAAATTCAGGATTCTAGTGCTTAATGAGGGTGAGGAGAGGATTAGATGGAGCTGGGTGGAATTTGAGCCATTTTGAACCTAGATCCAGGTCCCCAGGCTCCTAGTGTACTGTCAGGCACCTCTGCTTTCCTAATTACAGCATGGTGGCAGTGGGTTCCCCCACTGCTCAGTTTGTAGGAATGGAGAGGAAAAACTTAGCTTAATAGGCATTGTGGGCCTGGTGTGGTGTCTCAGACCTGTAATCCTAGTGCTCTGGGAAGCTGAGGTGGGAAGATTGCTTGAAATCTTGAGCTTGAGGCCAATCTGAACAAGAGTGAGACCCAGTCTCTACAAAAAATAGAAAAATTAACCTGGAGGAGTGGCAAACAGCGGTAGTCCCAGCTACACGGGAGGCTTGAGGCAGAAGGATCGCTAGGGCCTAGAAGTCTGGGGTTGCTGTGGGCTATGGTGATGCCACTGCACTCTAGCTGGGGTGACAGATTGAGACATTTTGAGACTCTGTCTAAAAAAAAAAAAAATTTGACATTGTAGGTTATTTAAACCAGCCAGAGAGGAGTTTCAGGGTGTACAGTCTGCCTTGATAGCCCTTTTTCATTGTAATGAACAAGTTAATTGTATTCTATTTTCCTTATTTTGTCTATATATTTGTTAATTGGAATTCTTCTGTAAGAAAGCACTGTCCCGGCTTGGCGCCTGTGGCTCAAGTGGCTAAGGCGCCAGCCACGTACACCCAAGGTGGCGGGTTCGAATCCATCTCGGGCCGCCAAACAACAATGATGGCTGCAACCAAAAAAATAGCCGGGCGTTGTGGCGGGCGCCTGTGGTCCCAGCTACTTGGGAGGCGGAGGCAGGAGACTTGCTTGAGTCTAGGAGTTGGAGACTGCTGTGAGCTGTGAAGCCACAGCACCCTACCCAGGGGGACAGCTGGAGGCTCCTATCTCAAAAAAAAAAAAAAAAAAAGCACTGTCCCTTCTCTCCCAGTTGTTTATTTTTCTTAGTATGAACACATGGATATTCTATGGGTTAATATATCCAATATATAATCCAAGCAATCCTTATCCTTTCTATCTGAAACAGTTGTTTATTTTGATGCTCAAATGGTTCCAATTTTGGCCATCACTCCTTCAGGGTGGCTCCTGTGTCCTTTTGATATACCCACAACCTTTTCGGGGGTACTATCTTATTTTCTTGTATAAGATGCTCAGGATCATCTCGTATTTTACTTGCCACAACCTTGGGATCCATCACTTCTCTAACAGCCCTGGTTCCTTTTCTTGGAGAATGCTGTTTAGAAACCAAGATTTGGAAGCTAGGTGTGCTCATTGCTCCTGGGGTGCTGTTATTTCTAGGCCCTTCCAGGAGACAGAGCAGGGAAAGATATGTCTGACACTAACTCATGCATACACAATACTTCTTCTGTCTTTTAAGAAACTGTGAGTTCAAATGTGTATCTCCAATTCTAGGCCAACCCCACAGAGTCCATATTAGCTTTCTCCCTTTCCTTATATGTGTCTTCTTTCTCTGACAATGAGAAACCTGTCTCATATTATCGACAGTATAGTTTCTTTCTTCTTCTTTTTTTTTTTTTTCCTGAGGCAGTCTCACTCTGTCACCCTGGGTAGAGAGCTCTGGCATCATAGCTCACAGCAACTTCAAACTCTTGGACTCACGCAACCCTATTGCCTCAGCCTCCTGAGTAGCTGGGACTGCAGGCACCTACAGGCACCTGTCACGATGCCCAGGGGTCTCTACCACAATTTTAGTAGAGATGGAGTCGTGCTCTTGCTCAGGCTGGTCTTGAACTCCTGAGTTCAGGCAAACCACCTGCCTCAGCCTCCCAGAGTGCTAAGTGCTAAGATTACAGACATGCCCGGCCTATAATATATTTTCTTACTTGTTTAACTCTGATATACCTTAAGATCCTTGAGGCATACAAGAGCAGAGAGAGAGGCTTAATATGGGTGAAGTTGAATAAAAGTTGATTTGGAAAGATGGGTAGGATCAAAACATGTACTGTTGGGGACAACGTGATTTTGGCTGAGTGATGGGTGAAATTTTGGAGATTATCTATAAGAAACAGAGATTAGCTCAATGTTATTGGTGACTAACGTATGGATGAGTGAAGGGGCATACTGGCAAATAGAATTAGAGCTAGGTCACAGAAGGACTCAAAGGCCACATTTTATATAGGTATTAGGCGGCTATGAAAAGTTCTTGAGTAAAGTTATTAAGCCTTCAATGAATGAGAATGAAGTTATCAGTTACTAAATCATTTTTGAGCTTCTCCTCTGTAAGAAAGAGGGTAGAAGTGTATGAATGTGAGAGAGAGAGAATGAGAGTGAGAAACCCATTCCTTAATCAGAGTCATAATGTAGGCGGGGACCTTGATTGCTGCTATGACTATGAAGCTTTTTAGCTGAGCTCAAATTCTTGTTACTAGGTAGGTCTCTGGGCTGCTTGGTATCAGGTGCTTCAAGTCAGCAGCATGTGTGTCTGTTTGATTAGTTACTATAGTACTTAATATTTGGACTTAAGGAAGTCATGATTAATAATATCCTTCTCTCCCTTATCTAAGAAGCAAAATCAAGGAGTTTGAAATGTCAGCTACATTACTGATAAAAGCTGGGCTGGTGCATATGGTTTGAGTCTGAAGTAAGTGGGCTTGCTGAACTTCACCAGATTTGATAGACTTACCTACCCAGGCACAGGCACAGCGAAAGCTCTCAGATGAGGGCCAGCACTTAGGGAAGGGAAGAGCTGAAAGTCAGTCCTCTCTGGATAAGCAGACCCCAAAAGGAAAGGAGAAATCAAGGGGTGAGTGAGCATGCTGTGTTTCTTCTCTAAAACCTTCCAATCTGACTGGTGATTCCTCTTTGCACAAGGAGTGAGGGAGAGAGAAGAGAGCTCCCCTCATGTGCTCCCCTGAAATTGCAGTACTGGCTGAGAAGGAGAGGTAGCTGTCAATTTTCTATAAGAATCTTTTGTGCCCATCAAATTCTGCTAAGCTTTATGTCTTGTTTAGGGACAAGGGCTTCTTTAAGTTGGAGTACAGGGCAACAATTTTAGTATTACTGAAATCTACATTTAAACACTATCAACTTTTTTTTTTTTTTTTGAGACAGAGCCTCAAGCCATCCCCCTGGGTAGAGTGCCATGGCATCACAGCTCATAGCAACCTCCAACTCCTGGGCTCAAGCGAGTCTCCTGCCTCCGCCTCCCAAGTAGCTGGGACTGCAGGCGCCCGCCACAACGCCCGGCTATTTTTTGGTTGCAGCCATCATTGTTGTTTGGTGGGCTCGGGCTGGGGATTCGAACCCGCCACTTAGGTGTACGTGGCTGGTGCCCTAGCTGATTGAGCCACAGGCGCCAAGCCAACACTATCAACTTTTAAAACCATGAAATATGGTAAGGTGTTTTGGGGAAATGGGGTTCATTTTCTTTTTTTCTTTTTAAATTAAACAGTTGAATTGAGTAGAGAATGATTTACAAATTGGGCAGCTCCCAAACCAGAAGGGATTCTCTTTTGGTCAAGGGGACAGTTAAGGACTAATGTCAGATGATTGACTCTATATTCATTCCATTGAACTTGAGAAAGACATCTTGCGCATCAGCTAGTTCAAGCCTCTAACGTACAGATGCAGAACTAGAGGTCCAGAGAGAAGTGATGTGATTTTAGCCCCCAGGTTTGTGGCAGATCATGAACTGATCTTGACATCCAAATCTTGCCCAATCTCATGTTCTTAGCACTTTATAGTCTGTTGTCTCTCTGTTTATCTGCTTCCAATCTGGGGACAAGCACCAAGTTGGATAGAAAGTGGGGACAAAGATGCCTGTGCAGTGGCTCTTTGCCAGCTGGTTGTGGCTGCTGGAGGTGCCCCGCTCTTCAGTTCACTTACCCTAGCCTGGGCCTGAGGTTCTGCTGCTGCCTGTGGTGGTTTGGGAGACATGGGAGGAGGGAGAAGGGAAATAGAGCCTCCTCCCTGGAACTTCCTTTGCTCATTTAGTCAAACAGCCAAATGGTTAATTGAGCAGCTACTTAGCATTTATGTTCCCCAGTGGAGGAGAGTGTAGGCCCTTCACTGGAATTGGTGGTCCTTAGGGTATTGCTTTGGAAAAGTATTTCAACTCTTAAGCTATTGAACAAACTGCACGTTTTGAGGATAACCATGGATAACCATGCTATTAGTCTAGTGAAGTTATAGTAATTCATTAAACAAGGGACACTATAGCAGTGTTTGGCTCATTAGGAATATTCTAGAAACCTGGGGACTGGCCAAACCAGGATATTTCTTTACTGTTTTTCTATCCATCTATTATTTTAACTGGTGTTAACTGAGACTGCTCTGTGCCAGGTACTGGGAGAGGCACAGAGAAGATAAAGGGAAATGAGGCTTGACCTCTGCCCTCAAGTTGCTAATAGTTGGGATGAGGGAAGAGCAGGTATGAAATCACTTATTTGTCTTGCTCCTGGTCTGGAGTTACTGCTCCTGAACTCTGACAGTGACTAACTCTTAACCAAGAGGGGCAAGGGCAGGTCCTTGCTTGGGAGGTCTGGCTGGGGTACCCTCCTCCTCTGATTGTGCTGCAGTTCCTCCACACGTGCAGCCTCTCTTGACCTGGCATGGAAGCTTTTCAGTGAGTTTTTATGTAGTGTGCCCCCAAACCCCCTTCTGCTGCTTTTGTTTGTCATCACGGGACATTCTCCAGAAAGTGTTCTGCAGGGGGAGGAGGAGGGAAATTGAATCCTTGCTATCTTGGTGACTGGCTTTCTTGGAGTTTGTGATAATTTCTGTAGGAGCATGAGCTGCATTTAATTTGCTCTTGTGGGTCATCTAAGGACTAGGCCTCTGGAATTAGGGAAACAAAGTCTAGCACTTCTTTTTAGTTTTCTGTACCTAGACCTTTCTGAATATTGCATTGCAAATCTGTGCAGTTTTCCTTGGCCCCAGAACCTTGCTGATTCCTGGAGAGCTCCATGGGAGTAGGTTAGCTGGCCTTGATCTGGTGTGGGGAGAGATTTGGTGGGCTCCACTCCCTTCAGGAGGGTCTTGGAAGAAAAGGGTATGATCAGAATGTCCCCATGAAGACTGGTCCTAGTCAACCAAAGTGATGCCAGTTACCATCTTAAATGATCTAGACTTCTTAGTTGCAGACCTTGGCCGATAATTACATCCTATTTTGCCATGTCTGCATTTATATTGTATTTTAAGAAAAGATGTGACATATTTAAGACTTAAGAAAAGGTATACAAAATAATTCAGTGCTCACCCTCAGACTCCCTGTCCAATTCCAGAGTGAATCTCTTACCCATTCAGTTGTAGTCCCCAGCTACTTCTTCCCTGATTGCAGCTGGCTTCCTGCATAACCAGGATAAGCCCTGTCTTGAATTCATTGTTTATCATTCCCATGTACTTCTCTATAACTGACTGTTTAGGTACTGTAATGATATTTTTTATTCTGTTGACTCTTTTTCCTTTACTTGGCTTTGTTCTAAGCAAAACTATCTGTGAAATTACAGGTTTGATTCATTCTCTCTCTCCCCTCTCTCTGTGTCTAGTGAATGCTTATGCAAATGAATGTTCTGGTGCCAACTGGGACTGCCCTTTGTACCACCTTTTGCTTGCTATCACTGCTACCAGGTCACACTTTGAGAAGTGGGCTTGCACCATCTGTAGCAGATGCTGGGCAAATTCCAGCGTGCACCTTTTGTTGCCTTGGTCTTCCCCCTGCTGTTTTTGGGGGACCTTTCTAGCTCTTCTCTTTTCCTCTTTTTAGCTCCTGGGGCTTTGGGCTTGAAGATGCCTGATGGAATGGTGTTTTCTGCTGTGGCTCTGAAGCAGTGATCCCTTTCCAAAGCCTACAGTTGTAACGAAACACAGCCCCTCAGTGGCGTGAGGTTGTTGCTGTGTGCGTAGTGTCTCTCTGTGCTGATCAGTGCATAGTTCCTCGTGCGTGTCTGTGGCTCCCTCACCTACTACGGGGGCTGCCTGGATACTTGGGCTGTGAGGCTGCTGTGAGCTATGATGCCACAGCACCGGCTTCCTGCTGTTCCAGAGTTGCACCTCCAGATAAAGGGAAAATGGTTCCCTGCCCCTGGATTTTGTAGGGTGAGTGGAGGCAGACTGACCTCCCGACTGTCCAGATTCTATGCTGCATTGAGGGCTTAGCTTGCAGCTAATGCAAGGGACTTAGTGGGGCAGGAGCTGGAGGAACCCCAGCTTTGGCCTGTCCTTACCCATCTCAAACCCCATCTCAGACCCTATCCCAGATTAACTCTGGCTGAGCTTTTCAATCCTGATCATTTTTCTCACTGAAAACCCCCTGCAGTTTCCTGTGCTGCCCTGATGGAGTGCTTCCCCCATGTCTGAGCTGTTTCCACTTCTGCTGAAGAGGGTGAAGGTAAACAGCTTGAAGCTACATGATGAGGGATTTAGGGTAGACATAAGCTGGGACTTCCCTGTGGCTAAGATGGTTTAGTACTAGAATGGGTTACCTAGGACCATTGTGAAGTTTGAATTTGGAGGGCAACTTTCAGGAAACAAGAGATTCTGGTTTTTTTTTTTTTTTTTGAGACGGAGCCTCAAGCTATCCCCCTGGTTAGAGTGCTATGGAATCACAGCTCACAGCAACCTCCAACTCCTGGGCTCAAGCGAGTCTCCTGCCTCCGCCTCCCAAGTAGCTGGGACCACAGGCACTCGCCACAATGCCCGGCCGTTTTTTGGTTGCAGCCATCATTGTTGTTTGGCGGGTCCGGGCTGGGGATTCGAGGTGTATGTGTATGTGGCTGGCGCCTTAGCTGCTTGAGCCACAGGCACCAAGCCGAAACTCATATTTTTAATGAGTTCTCCAGGTACACTTCTGCTGTGGTTTGAAGGTGGGACCTTCAAGAAGTGATCTGTCCAGGAGGGCTCTGCCTTCTTAATAACTCCCCTGTTATTGTGGGAGCGGGTTAGTTATTGAGGGGATGGGATAGTTATTATGGGAGTGGGTTCCTGATAAAAGGATGAGTTGGCCCCTTCCCTCTCGCCTTCTTTCTTGTGCTCTTGTGTGCTTTCTGACTCTTCCACCTTCTACCATGGGATGAGATGGAGAGAAGGCCCTTACCAGATACTAGTTTCTCTGCCTTGAATTTCCCAGCCTCCAGAACTGTAAGGAATAAATCTATTTTTTTGTAAATTATCCAGTGTCAGGTATTTTGTTAAAGCAGTACAGATTAGGTTAGCTTCTGATGCAATGTACTAAGGACTCTCCCTTTATTATCTTGTTTAATTCTCATAACAACCCTGTGAATAGAAAGTGTCGTTACCATCCCCATTTAACATATGAAGAAACTGAGGCACCGATGGATTAATGACTTGTCCAAGAGTCCACAACTAGTAAGTGGACTGTGATTGCCATAGCAAATTATCACCGATTGGGTGGTTTAAGACAGTAGAAGTTTATTCTCTTATAGTTCTGGAACCCGGAAGTCTGAAATCAAAGTGTTGCCAGGCTCATGCGGCTTCTTGGCGGCTCTAGAGAGGAATCCTTCCTTGCCTCTTCTAGTTTCTGGTGGCTGTCGGCATTCTGCTGCATCACTCTAACCTCTGCCTCTGTCTTTTCTTCTCTTTTTGAGAAGGACAGTTGTCATTGAATTTAGGAATTAGGGCTGACCTGGGCAATAGGATGTTCTCATCTTAAAAATTCTTAATTACATCTGCAGAGACCCTTTTTTTCCAAATAAGGTCATAGTCTCAGGTTCCAGGCCTTAAGATGTGGGCATACCTTTAATTAGGGGTCTGGAGAGGAGCGCCATTCAACCCACTGCAGGAGCTTGGATGTAGTTCCAAATGGTGTGGTTGCCGAGCCTGTGCCTGTAACCACTCTGCTTCCTAGGTCGCTGACCTGGACTGGGTGAGCTCTGGGCCGGCAGTCCCTACAGCACGATGTCCTTGTTGTATCAGGGAGTTAGAGTCATTTGTCAAGCCTTGAGAAACCAGTGTTTTTTACTACCTCTCTCCCATCCCCTCAGCCCTGTGTAATTTCTCCTGGAGCCCTCTGGGCTATTCATCTTGGACTCAAAAATTCTCATACCTTAATGTGTTCAGGAGGTTAGGCCACAGGGGTTGTGAGGAAAGACTCACACTGGCTCGGGTAAGATGTGTTTCTCTTGCCTCAGTGGCTACGTCTCCGAAATGGGACTTGCTGGCAGGGCAGAGGTAGATGGGAGGCTGTAATATAACCAATAAAGTTGATGGAAGGCACTGTGCAGCTCTGAGGGTGATCGAGATGCTTGTTAACAGCAGTAATAATCTAATAGTCTGTTCTTGATTTCCCGCTTCTCCCTTCTTGGCCCCAAGCAGCTATTTTCTACCAAATTAAAATCCACTCAGCTCTCTTCCTGTCCCTGAATGAAACTACCCTCAAAGCTCTTGCCTGTTACAGCAAGACTTTTTAATAGACTTTTCCTTGTAGAACCATGAGACATATGTCCAATTAGCAGAATAACTTCACTTAAATATACAAATAAACTGTTGATTGATAACACCAGGACATATGTGAGGCTAATTTAAGGCAAGGTGGTCCAGGAACTGGGGTGCTGCCTTTTCCTTCACCAGTCTGTCTCTGGGCCCCTCTTCCCTTCCAGTTTTTGTGTATGGGACACAGCTCCTCCCCAACCCTCCAGATAAGATGAACAAGGATGTCTCTGTGCAGTGTCTGGTCACAGTGCAGAGTTATCTAAGCCACTGTTCATGCAATCAGTTGTGCAGCAGATATTTATTGAACACCTACTATGTGCCAGGCACTGTGTGGGGTTCTGGGGCTTAGAGGACAAGAGATAACTAATGGTTGATGGAACTCACTAACACATCACTCTGGGGGCGAGGGGACTCAGTCTGCATTGCCTGCTGTTGTGTCTGCAGCACTTGCAACGGTGCTGGACGCAGTAGTCTCAGTGTGTACTTTTTAGTGCATCAATGATGTACATTTCTGCTCTTGTTAAGTGTCCTAAAGGAGATAAAATGTAGTCATGGCAGAAAGAGCGGCTGAAGGCACAACTGGGTAAGGGCTTTCTCATGTGGAATTTTTAAAGCACAAGTAAGTAAAGGACTGGGGGAGGAGTGTTAGAGGAAGAGGCAGGGCTGGCAATGTGAGTTATGGGGCCCTGTGCAAAATGAAAACGTGGGCCTCTGGCTGGGGGTGGGGAGGGCAGTATCTCTTCCTGTGGGCCGGCTGCCTGCTATCCTCAGAGAATGGGTAGCTCCTGGGAGATGGGAACCTCTGTGCTGGGACATGCTCAGGACCTGGATCAGGGTGGGTGAGAGGATCCTGCCAAGTTGCACTTGGAACTTGCTGTGGTCATTCTTATCTAGGTGGGGGCTGGATGCCGTGTGGCACCTGTGCCACCTCCATCCTCCCCATGCCTGTGCCCAGGCCCCCGCAGAGATGGGGAGCAACAGCAGAATGCAGGCCCCCCTATTAGTGGTGCCCTTGTTGCCACCCTGGGTGGACAGCAGCAGCAATGGCCGTGCCAGGTGCAGAGTGGTCAGCCAAGAACCCATTCTGAGGAGGCCGGGCTGTTTGGGAGCTGAATCTCCCAGCTCACACTCTTTTTCTCATCAGGCTTCATTTATAAACTATTACATTACAAAAATAACATTAAAGAATTTCAAGATAGCTATTTTATTATTTTCCTATGGCTGTTATAACAAATTACCCCAAATATAGCAGCTTCAAACAATATACATTTATTCTCTTATAGTTCCAGAGGTCACAATTCTTTTGGGTTTTTTTTGGAGGCAGTCTCACTTTGTTGCCCACAGTAGAGTGCCATGGCATCACAGTTCATAGCAACCTCAA
>CAUYQV010007727.1:0-33821 GCA_963574575.1 Galagoides demidoff
TATGTGTCTCTATGCATATACAGAGGTCTAAGCAGTTTACCTATGTTATCTCATTTAATCCTCACAACTCTGTGAGACATGTAGAAATTATTATTGTTCCCATTTTATAGATGAGTAAAAGAGCAAAATGGTTACAAGCTAATACGTGACAGAGTCAAGATTCCAGTCATGCTGTCTGATTCCAAGGTCCATGCTACACTACACTCATTTCTAATTCACCTTTGAGAATTACCAAAAATTCTGTTAGTGATATAGTCTCTATAGAAGGTGCATTTAACCTGTTACCTACTATACATGTTCTGTAACTATGTCCGCTTTTGATATCAGAAGAGGTCGTTTTTTAAAACTAAATTTTTAAAGCTGAAGGGTTTTAGAGAAAATTAGGGAAGACCATCTTAATCTGAGTAATTTAGCTCGGCCACTGGAATGACCAATTTCTATTCGATCAATAAAAGTGGTTCTCTTAAAACCCCAAAATGGTGGTTAGTTTTTACTATGCATTTTTAGGCATTTACCAGATATTAAAAGCAGAAGCAGAAAATTAGTTCCAGTTAATTCTTTTCTCATAACTGTCTCCTACTTTTATCACATTCTTTTTTAAAATTATTTGTTCTAAAATTAAATTCCTTATGTTTAGTATTTTTCATGTTTAGTGTACAAAGTCTCCAAAAAAAAACCTAGCATAGCAAGAAAGCTAAAATCCTTTCAATGGGTTAAAAAAAAATTAGGATTTCAGGTAAGCAGCTTAAATAGAAACTCAATTTTGACTGTCGTGTGGAAACACAGACACCCAAACAGTGCAGTAAAGACTGGGAGTCCCCTTGACAGAAGGGTCAACCAATCGCCAGAGAGATTCAACCCAGTGGGTGGTGCCATGGTCCCTGGGCCAGCTGCTCCCAGTCTACGATGACTGACTGCACCACCGTGGTTTCCGCTGTGCTTACTCACGCTACCCCTTACTCACTGCTATTTCATGTGCCTAAACAAAGAAGTGCACCTTTTTCCATTAAATCTGGTGCATATTTTATAGGGGAGGCAGGGACAAAGAGCTGTAGATGCAGCTGGCAAAACACACAGACTGTGGGTGTCTGTCTCCTTCTGGGATACCTTGGTTATCCAGTAGCTTGGAAATCATTCCAGGTTCATCTCCCCTCTGGTATCTTTGATTCTTCAAATATCCACTCTCCCTTGGTCACCGACCAAGGCTTTAAGCTTGTGTAGCCCCATTTGCACAGATATCTCCACTTTAGACTGGGTGACTTGCCTCTGATTTGACATACTTTTAGGTTTTTCTTCCACTAATAATTGTTTGACTTTATGAATCATTATCAAGGGAAAAGGGGGGAGGGCTAATCTAGAATAGGGCCTCATCAGAATTTATTCCATGCTTTTATGTCCTGGCTTGTCACCACTGAACAAGATGGTGAACAATAGGGGAAAGTGGATAATTGTTATACTAAGAAACCCAGCATGAATCGTGACCACAGTCAAGTGGGAAAGAACAGTTGGAAATAAAGCAACTTCTCTGTGGTATCACTTATGTTTGGAAGAAATAAACTAAGTACCCTAGGAACACAGTCTGGAAAATTCAGATGGAAACCCTTGTCAGGAATTAAGTTTTCTAAATTCTAAGCCTAATTCAACTGCATAGAGTGTGATACTGCAGGCGAGATGGACAGCACACACTTGCGCAAAATTATTTCTTCAACTCAGCAATCTAGATGTTATGATAATCCACCAACATGCTACAGAAAATGCTCCTCTAGCAGGGCCTGACTCTAATGCACTTTAGGAACATATTGTTTGTTTAATTTTTCATCCCCTCTCCCCTCGTATTTGCATTCAAAACTAACAGAAGTCTTTTCTCTCAGAACATTTCTATACTCATCTCTGCGTCTGTGCCATTTCCACTAATGTAGTGCAGACTCATATCCCATAAATTAGGGCTGACACCCACCTGACTGAATTTTTCTTTGTGTGGCCTTTGTCATCTTCTTATGCACCAAACACCAGATTGACCATAGACTGGGCTCAGTGTATGTGCATCTCCTTGACCCAGCTCACAAGCCCCCACTCCCAGCTGTGGGTATTGACATTTGCCTTGCTTCCCAGCAATGATGGTTCTAGGACTGTAGTCACAAAGCTCCACCTACACGTGGGACCCTCCTGTACCCATGCCCTTGCTGGACTGGACAGGTGGAGGTGCTGGCTTCCCCAGCAGCTGTCTGGACCCCAGTATCCCAACCCAGAAGCAAAGGGACATTAACGCCTCATGGAGCAGATGTGGACCAGTGTGAGTCAGGAGGCAGGAAGGAGCTGGATGTTAAGTTTCTTGCACTCCTGTCTTACCCCATGGATTGTTTCAAGTTGCCCTACACTCAGCTTCTGTGAGGATGTCCGGCAAGGATGGGCAATCCACTGTGGCCAACTCACAGCCTCAGCTTCCCCATCTGTGGCCTCCTGCTTCTTTCTTCCCTCTCTTCCTTAGTCCCTTATTATTGATTTCTTGGGATTATACTCCCCAATAAATCATTTTTATGCACACTGTGCCTTAGTCTTCATCTTGGGGAAACCTGAGCTAAGAGAACCATCTTATTACTTCCATAAGGTTCTTTCCAACTAAGGACCTGCAAAGCTCCCTTTGCTCAGCATGCTGGGCCGCAGAACTCTGCACCTTCCCTCCACTCCCCACCCGCCTTCTCTTTCACCACGTCTGACTTTCACCTACCACACTCTGTCCACACACAGCACAGACAGACTGCACCCTCATAGCTCATGTTTCCTACTCACTGTATTTAGGCACAATTTTGTGCACCTATGTCTTATTTTTCCAACTAAATAGTAAACACCAAAGAGACAAGAACTGTCTTTTGTATTTTAACATCCTCCTTGGCACCTGGAACCATTAACAAGAAATTATTATGTGCTTATTGATGATAAAAGTTATGTACCTGTGACTGTATTTCTTCTTGAATAAAGAAGAAAAATCCTGGAGTATATATGATCATCCTTGTAACTAACCAAACACTAAGAAATAGCCATCGTCGGCAAATGGCTATTTCTATTTCTTTTCTTCTAATGAAAAGAAACAGTCTTCTTAAGGGAAATGGGCAATATACAGGTTGGAATAACATAAAACAAGGCCAACTCCCCGATATTTTTCCTCAGGGATCTATTTCCACTCAATACAAATGATGATGAAGTCAAAGGACAGCCCTATTAGATTTATCATCTTTTAGTCTCCAGTCATAATATATTATAATAACACCTGATTTCATGATATTTTACAATTTGAAAAATACTTTTTCATTTTTCTAATCAGATCTCTTCAGACATGTGAGGTAGGGAAGGCTCACCATCCCGTTTGATTAGAGTATAAGAAAAGGGACTGAGATTTGTGACCAGTCTAAGGTCACAGACTAATAAGGCTCCATTGGAATGAGGACCCAGATCTTCTGACCGCTAGTCCAGAACTCTATTGGCATTTTTCACAGGAAAGATTTGACTGTGCAAGATACTTCTGACCAATGGAGAAGCCAGAGACCTTTTTAGTTCTACGAAAAAATTCAACACATGAACACACTGAGGAATAGCAATGTGACCCCCTCCCACCCGCCAGGATGGGTCTAGTTTCTAAGTGTTGCTTACTGGATTATTATCCTGGCACCAAGGGAAGAAAATTTAACATAGCCCAGAAGAGAAAAGTAAAAATATAAGAGAATCGCAGAGGCACTGAATTCACTGAATTAAATCTTCATTCAGTTATTTATAATTCCACAGCTCGCAAGGGAGTGCAGAGTTTAGGCTTTATACCAGATGGTAGCAACACTGATTCCATTTTGAGCCATTTTCGATTATCCTATTGACGCACTGGAGAATGTCGGAAGACAGAGAGGACCAGTGTGACTTTTCTCTCAAGAATAAATATAACACACTCAGCTATAATCTGTGTGTCTAAGTAATTAATCAGATAGAAAATGTGGTATAGGGCGGTGCCTGTGGCTCAAAGGAGTAGGGCACTGGCCCCATATGCTTGAGGTGGCAGGTTCAAACCCAGCCCTGGCCAAAAAAAAAAATGTGGTATAAAATACCTCAGGACCAGGAAAGGAGAATAGGGGAAAAAGAAATTTATAGGATTGTGTTAAAGAAAAACATAACTGCTACACGGCCTGGACAGTGTAATCCTGGAACAAAAGGCTTAAAGTTTAACACCCAAATATGTGGTAGTGGGGTGAGAATGTCAAGGAAAACATCAGTGACCAGTGTGGGATAATTTAGACAGGCAGGAAAAGTTTATTTCCTTGACAATCTTAAAACATCCTCAGCTGAGAATGTCAATGATGAAGAACTAACAAAAACTAAAGATGGGGGAGGAAAGTTTTTACAAATATGAGGTATTTTGTCCAAGGCCAAAATCAGAGGCAGTGTGGGAGCAGGGCTAATCCCCAGACTCATTCCTGTTGCACTATTTCGAGTTTCTCTCCCACATTGTCAAACTGGGGTAACATGGACTTAACGCTCCTCCTAATGTTCAGGTAACCCCTAGACCAGAGCAGCAGTCCTCCTTCTCTTAATGGGAATGCTGTTTCCACATGCCAGTTATAGCCATAGCCACATAGGCATCTCCTAGGGATAGTGTTTGAAATCACAAGTCCAAGGCTCTGCCCTTGAAGGCACTTGATCCAGTAGGCCTGGGATGGAACCTAAGAGTGTTTGGTTAGAAGACCCCACTGATGACTGGCTTTCAGAACGGTTGGTCTGGATTAGACTCCCTTTAATACAATAATCTCTGTAGCTATTTGCTCATTTCCCAGGTTTTCCTCCACAAGCCCCTATAGATCTGTAGTAATCTGTAGAAATCACTACAGATGTCTTTGAATCCTGTAGTCTTAATCCTTCACCGGAGAGGCAGAGTGGAAGGCCATCCTCTATCTGACGGTCTCCACAGGCAGTCCACTGGTCAGCCCATCCTGACCCCTCGCCAGAGAAACAGCACCCTGGCTCTGTGTCACTCAGTCCAGGCAGTGGCACAGGACTGGAATACACAGTTAAGGGCCTTGGCCTCCTGTGGAAAGGTTCTCTTTAGTGAGAAGGCTTTTGCTAGTTAAAAGTTTTCTTCTTTTCTCATTGTATCATACTTCGCTTGTTCATCTTTGGATTTATTTATTTTTACTTTTTGCCTTTCTTCCTAAGAATTATTCTGCATCTTTAAGAAATACAGAAAAAAGAGATAAGCCTCAAGCCTCCAGTGGAGAGACCAGCTTCTATCTACATACTTCAGATATAACAGAGGATCAGCCCAGGCAGGGAGACAGCACGGACCCTGCAAGTCAGTGCCACTGTGCCTCTTGTGGGTAAAATCTTCTGTTCTTTAGAGATGTTTCTATATCAACACTCTCTCATCCCAAGGCCTCTGAGAACATTCAGGAAAACGTCCTGGTTGCCTTATTCCAGGCTCTGAGACCTGCTTGCCTTTGTCCTCTGCTGCTCAGGGGCTATATGTCAAGTTTGGAAGTTGCCCCACGTAAGAGCTGAACAGAACCATCCATTTAACCTTTTGCAAAGCTGTATTGTGCAGGGGACACTGAAGGCCTTGTTGTGCAGGAGGCTCCTACTCTTGAGGGTCAGTAAAGACACCAGGGACAGGGACAAGCCAACTGTGGGAATGGGGGACATTTCCTGGCTTGTCTAGGCAGTTTTGATTTTTGTAACATTTTCCTTCTAGCTTTTATTCCTCTCTACCTACTACCTTGTCTTTTATAATCTTGTGGCTTCTATAGTCCAATAAGCTATGATAATGCTATATTTTACAGAGCCAGGCACAGCATATCAGAAAAGTGGCTAAAAATAATGTCACATTTGAAAAGGGATTCTTATAAATCTAACTGAATGGCCTGATACATGTGAGGTTCACCCTGGCCTAGCTGGTTACCCAAGTCGCCAGAACCCATCAGGAAAGGAGAAGACTGGGGAGACATCAGTTCCAGCATGAAAAAGGAGGCAGGTGGTAAGGACTGATTATTACTTCCCAGGGAATATTCTCACGTTACAGAGGCAAGAGGGAAGCCTGGATATACAAGAAACTTAAAGCATATTCTAGGTAAATAAGACAAAAGTGTTGCAGGACAAACCACAGCTTGAAAGCAGTCACCAGGCCAGGTGTGTTTACACCTTCTGTAAATATGTGTGTGTGTGTAATGTGTAGGGCCCCAAGCTTAGTGCTGGGAGGTGAAGTCCAAAGTCATTAGATATGGTACTTGATGCCAAGGGGAAAAGGCAACACAAACAAAAATCTAAAACTGCATATTTGAAATGCCAGATGAGACAGAAATGCCAGACCTAAGTACCATGAGAAATACAGTTGGTCTCTTAGGGTTAGGTCAGCTTCTCATTTCCTGATGGATTCTGGAGACTGGGTAACCAGCTAGGCCAGGAAATCCTCACAGGTCCAAAGCCATTCAGTTAGAGTTCTAAGAATTCCCTTTCAAATGACATCATCTTCCATTTCAGTGCAGACCAGCTACATTGGCCCTAGAGAAACTGTCCATTGAATAGGAAGAGATGTGTACAGGATGTTTTGAAGCACTGCTTATGAATTATGGTGCAAAAATGTAACTATTAGGAAGTAGTGTATGTCCATGAAAGGGAGAAATGGGTCAATATATTATGAACAATAGGATCAAAGCATTGTTTAGAATCACGTCAAATTCATGTCAGTGACCTCTGGGGGGAGAAGGTAGAATGGGCTAGAGGAAATATTTGGGGAAGGGGATTTTATCTGTAATATTTTAATTCTTTTTTTTGGGGGGCCAGGGCTGGGTTTGAACCCACCACCTCCGGCATATGGGACCAGGACCCTATCCTTTTGAGCCACAGGTGCCACCCAATATTTTAATTCTTTTAAGAGACAAATACTAATATTTGTTCAGTTCAGGTGTACTAGATACATGGACACTTACTGTATTATCCCTTGTACTTTCCTGTATTTAAAAACTGTTATTTTATAAAATAAAACACATGGAGGATATGGAAGTAGCAAGTGTGGACAATCAGAAGACTGGCCCTTTAGAGAAAGAAGTAAAAGAGGCAGTCGCAAGTCGAGGGACTGTGGGGACAGTGGCTCGGCTGTCAACTGAGGGAGAGATCCAGGCAAGACAGAGATGACGTCGAGTGAGACAGGCGAGGAGAGCCCCGGAAGTCTGAATTGCCTGAACACCTGTGTGATGGTGTCAGCTCAGTTTTGCAACCTCACTGTGGGTGAGTGTTGACAGACCAATGGGTTTTACAGACCAGGGGGGTGATGCTTTGGAAGCAGCAGTGATACTCAGCCTGTCGCCTACTCTGTTCTTGGGGTTTTTAAGATGGCGGCCATGACAGCTGAGGTCAGAAATCAGGATCCTGGGGGCAGCCAGGGTTGAGTTAAACTAAGGAGGCAGAATATTCAGAGATGTGAATACATAGAGGAGTTTACAGCTCACAAAGGAGGTTCCAGAGGGCATAAGGGGGGCGGGGAGAGCTTAAAACTGGACCAGATCAAGAAATACACTGGGTCCTAAAGAGATGTGAGTCTAGTCGCGGCCAACTAGAGCAGCTTTACTTCTGGAACAACTAACATTAGCAGGGATATGAGGCAGGATGGGACTAATTCTGAGCACCTTCTGGGGGAGGAGGCAGGGTAAAGATCGTTTCCAGAGTCACATCCTGAATGATAGTAATATGTTGATTTCTGGAACACGTGCTCTCTCAAATTTCAGTGTGGACTTTCGTATTTCTTATTTTTCAGTCTTCTAACACTGCTGTGAGGAGGGACAGTGTGACACAGCCATCAAGCGCAATGGGTTCAAGTTAAGATAAAGAGTTAATATGCACAAAGCTCTTACCAAGTACCTGCGTATGGTACACTTTAAGTGTTAGCTATGGCATTATAACCAATGCAGCTATACGGTTACGGACATACATGACTGTTTCCTTAGGATAAATTATTGGCAATACAACTGTTGGGTGAGAAGATGTACAAAATTTTAATGTTTTCTACATAACCTGCCAAAATACCCACCAGAAAAAATTAAATCCTTGCTACCATATCATCAGATACTTGTCTGATTCCCTGGATTATGCCACAAAGCATGACCACCACCATCCTTACAAGTGCCCGCTGTAAACCCACTGCCCAGAATACGGGAGCAGTTGGTGACTTGCATCTTAAGGAAGTTCGCATTCAGTTCATATGTACTCTTCACTAAAAACACTGGTCTAGAATTTCACCAATTGATAAATCAATTCCAACCTTTTGGCAGTATCAACACTTTGCACCAGGCTGTAGTTGAAATTCCTGTTGGCTTCTGTAATACTTCTCTCTCTTGAATTACTTGCTATTTCCATGCCATATTTTTTTTTCCTTTAAGGAAAATGCACGTGGGTCATCTTAAGGAACTGGGAAATCCAAAGAGGCACTGGCCTCAGGCCCAGGCCCCAGGAGAATTGTATTGTAAGCCCCGTAATCCAGGGGCTTTGTCTCCTTCCTCCCGTCAGCCCCTTGGTTTTTCTCCATTGTGTTTCAGACAGACTCTTTGGTAATGAAGGTCCTAGCAGGCTCTAACTCAAATCTTTGAGTCAAAAATTTGGGAGAAAAGAACAAGGATATAGCCAGGAAACTTAGGAAAAGGAGTATTTTATCCTAGGGCTAATCCAGGGGTGGCATTACTATGTCCAGCCAGGCAGGGCACCATGTTTCCGTCCCCACCACGTCCTTATCTACCAGCTCTTTTTCTATTTCCTTCTGATTTCCTTCCTCCGAGTCAGGCTGGCTGACTTTCCTCAGTGGTTTTCAGATCTTTCCTTTGCTCTTCTCCCTCCTATTGCCCTGATTCAGACCCTCACCAACCATCTCTTGCCAAACTATCTTAACAGGCTTCTGTCAGGTCTCCCTTCTCCATTCTCGCCTCCCTTGAATTCATCCCACATCCACCAGGCATGTATTATATATGCACACACATACGTGCAATGTTTTCTTATATAACTTTTAAAGGCTTTTCCATTAGGATAAAGTCAAAACTCCTTGGCATAGTACACAAACTCCTCCTGAGACCTTTCATAACCATCTCCTGATCACCCTGTATGACCAAAACCAAATGCATTCACTTTTCCTCAAAATCCGTTCCCAGTCTCAGATAAATACATTACACGCATTCAGAAACTGAAGCTGAAGTTTTTAGTCATCTTTAATTCCTTCTCTTCTCTACCTTGTGATATATTCTCCAGGTCTGGTATGTCTCTCTCCAAACTGTTCTCTGCCTCTCTGACTCCCACCGCCCTGCCCCATCCCAGCCTTATCCTCCTCACTAGTTACCTGCACCCAATCTCTGCACCTTCTTCCCAGCCTCCTCTCCCATGCTGCCAAACATTAAGTCTTATCTAGAAAAACCTTCATTATCCACAGAATAAGACCCCAAACTTGAGTTAGCAAGCTACTGAGGGCCACTGACACTTGGAATTCTATCTACCTGACACCCCTCCATGCTCCGGCCACATGGACTGTATCCTCCATGCCTCCATGCTTTTCTACTATTATATAGGATGTCATTCCTCCTGGCAGACTCTGGAAATCCTTCTCAACCTTCAAGGCCCAGCACAAACACCTTTTCCTTGGTGAAGCACTCCCAGACTTCCCTGATCAGATTTCAAATCTCCATGCATCCATTAAAGTTTGCGTATACCTACATCACAGAAATGATCACAGCCTGATGAATGCAGCAGCTAACTGTGCATCACGTCAGCCCCTGTAAGTGGAGAGTTCTACTACTTACCAATTCTGTGACTTTGGGAAAGACACTAAGCCTTATTTCTTATCTATACATGGAAATGTTAATACTTACCTCGCAGGGTTGTTTTAAAACTTGAGATAAAATATACGAAGAAATCACAACAGTTCCTGGCTCTGAAGTAGTTTCCTGTATTCCTGGACTTCATCTGACACCTCGCTGAAGACACCACATCACATTTCCATGAGAGCACACGGGCGATGGAAGCAAACTGCCTGGGTTTACCACTTACCAACGGCGTGATCTTGGTCAAGTTCTTTGCTTCGTGGTGTCTGCTTCCCCATCTGGGCAATGGGGATCATTAAAGTACCTACCCAATTGAATTCTTACAGGGATCAAATAAAACATAGTAAGCACACACAGCAGTACTTAGCACCCTAAGTGCTTAGTGTTAGGTGCAATGATAATCTCTATTCCCAGAGTCTAGCAAAGAGCCTGGGACACACTTCATGCTCAGTGAATGAACTGTACTGAATCCTACACTCCACTTTGCAGCATCATCTAGTGAAGGTTTTTAATCTGCATTAAACATATTGACTCATTCCATTACCATTAGGTTAACTATTTTCTATAGTTAAATTCCAGCTATAAAATGCCAAGCTGTATACCATCTCCCTGCTTGGCAAACCTCCAGTGAGTATAAATGTGAGTACAATTCAATTATGAATGGCTTCGGTTCGCGTGGTTTCTCTGGAGCTCATCAGATATTGCTACATGCCTGTAATTTGATTAATTTGCTAATAGTGAACAGCGCGCCCCTTCAAGAAAAAGCATGCTAAAATATTTGTACGTGGATTTTGAGGCAGTTGTTTGTAGAATATAGAAAGACATCTTCTCATTTCTGTAACTGCTCTACAGAGGAATCATATCGATATTTTTTGATGAAATGAATGCATTTAAAAACCCCAAAATACACAAAGATTCTCTATCTATACCTGACAACTGAGGTAGAATGAGAAATATTCCCTAATTCTGACTTCTTGTTTAGAGTTTAACCTCCAGAAGGAAGCCACTGTGGACTGGTGAGGGGGGAGGAGGGGATGTTAAGGGGAGCAGTAGACAGCAGTTCAACAACCTCCCTGCTGAGGACTCATTCAGAGTCAAAAGTAACATAGAAAAAGGAAAACCCATTCCTGGCAAATATTCAATACCTTTACTAACCCTAATGTAGTTTCTCAACCTTGACACTACTGACATTTGGGGCTGGGCAATTCCCTGCTGTTGAGGGGAGCTGTCCAGTGCACTGTGGGATGCTGAGCCCACCCCTGCCCTCCACCCACTAGGTGCCAGGAGCAGCCCCTTTCCAGTTGTGACAACCAAAATGTCTCCAGGCATTGCTACATGTCTCCCCAAGGGCAAAACTGCCTGGTTTCAGAACCACTGCTCTAAAGGGAGAGTATCAGTAAAATTATTAGATCAAACATCTGATACATAGTAGCTTAATTAAAATGCATTCTTTTAACTGGGTTTATTGATTCACATAGGCTTATCCTAAAACAACCTCTCTGTACTAACAAGTCAGTGCCGTAACTGTGATAACATTTCCCCAGAGATGGGCCCCAGGGGTCCTCCCTACTCATGTTGGAATCTTAGAAGGGGGTGGAGATAACAGGATGGCATGGACATGGCAGAAAAGAGCCACTGGAAACTACTAGTTGTTTTTTCAATGAGCAAATCCTTTTTTGCATACCTGTGATATGCAAGAAACTGTAGGGAATGTGCAAGTACAGTTCACAATCTTTTGTTTTAAAGGATGTTACAATCTCATGACAAATGATTTCTACTGCAGTTTTCATCTTTTGCTTTTTTCTAATAAGCATCCAGCTGTTATTTATATTTCCACAGCATTATAAATAATGCTATGCAGTCATAAAATGGAACCAGAAGACATACAGCTCATTTTTCTATAATACTTCACTTGCATCATTTTTGGAAGTTACAGCTGTATTATTAGTTGCCTAACAACAAGATTCCTGGCTTCCTCAGCCAGTACACTCTCCTAGATTTCTTCCTTATAATGGGTGATAAGAATACTAAAATTGTTACAAAAACTTTATATACTTATAAAATATAATAAAATGAACATGTAATGGTGAAAAAGTAATACTTCTCCATAATGGATTAGTAATATTTCTGTTCTTATTTTTTAGTGTAAGAGATGAATGAATAAAAAGCCTCAAATAAAATGAAAGACTTTCATTACATGGCACGTAATAAAAAGAACTGGCATAGAACCCACTGCACTGTCATCCCCAAGGATTTTTACTTCTTTAAAACTATAAAATGCTCAAGAGATAGAACTCCTCCTGACTCAACTATTAACAAGATATTCCTCTTCCTGCTACACTTTGTCAACCCTCCAAATGCACCTCTAAATACATTTTCCTCTTATGTGTATGCCTTTATTAATATTAAATAGTTGTTTGCAATAAACATATATTTAGCAACAAGTGCCAAAATAAGAGGACAACAGTAGAAACTAGTAAAGATATAACAAAGACATAAAAGCTCCTGTCATAAATATCAGCATAGTTTGTTTTGATTTTAGGAGTGAGCTTAAAATAATCAACTCACCTCTCCTTTTTCAAACTTACATTAATTATGCACGTTAATTTACAGGATTTTGTTATTTGCTGAAAAGTAAATGTACTCTAAAATCCTAGAGGCCATCACTTTTTAAAGAGTGATTTATGTGTTAAACACATTTATAGGCAGTAAATCACTTTCTTGAAATGGAGGCAAACAGTAGGATCTCAATTTGTTTTTTTTTTTTTTTTTGGAGACAGAGTCTCACTTTGTCACCCTCAGTAGAGTGCCATTGCATCACAGCTCACAGTAACCTCCAACTCTTGGGCTTAAGTGAGGGATTACCTCAGCCTCCTGAGTAGATGGGACTACAGGTGCCCACCACAACACCCAGCTATTTTTTGTTGCAGTTTGGCTGGGGCTGGGTTCGAACCCATCACCCTCAGTATATGGGGCCAGTGCCCAACTCACTGAGACACAGGCACCGTCCTCAATTCTTATTAAAGGATCCAAATACTTACTAGGAGTGAGTCCAAACAAGTCACTTAATTCCTCCAGGTCTTATCTATAAAATGGGTATAAATTCCGGCCCTTCCTTACCTTACACACTTATCCTGAGGTTCACATAAGAAACGTAGCTGTCAGGAGAAAAGCACTCCTACAAACGCTGGAGAACTGCTGCCCGAATATTCAAGTTATAATATTCTTTCAATTGAACCACTCGGCTTCTGTACTGCTGTTCGTGACTTACAGAAAGGTGGAAGTACTGCATCCCCTGCTGTTGAAATGTGAGTACATTAAAAAAAAATATATATACTATACTGGACATACCTCTTTATAATGAAGGTTAAAATACTAAACTAAAAATTTGAAAATCTTCAAAGAGGAAGTAGCTACCTTGATGCCACATCGAAGTGACTTCTACTGATCCTCCAAAATGAAGGAAAATGAAATTAATCCTTATCAGAATTTCTTGGTCTTGAAACTTTACCTTCTGCTTCTCTCGTTTTGATTTTTACACACTTCCTACTCCTTAAACCCTCGTTGCCTTGGGCTTCTGGACCTACTCTCTTGGACCTCCTCTCGGATCCTTCCCTAGGCAAGAGAGAAAGCTTCTGATTAATGAGAAAGAATGTAAGGGAATGTGAAACAGATGTCAGAAAGGGTTACATTACCCAGCTTTTAACCTTTAAGCCACCGGCTTTCAACTCTGTAATGAAGTTTTGGTACCCTTTAAAGGAATGCCGTACAGCACAAGGCAGAGATTCACCTTTTGTTCTTTTTCTTTGGTGGGGAGAGGGGTAGTGGTAGTTAGATGTGGGGAGTGTGATGGGTAGGAAATGTCCTAAGTGTTCATTAAGGTAAAAAGGTTTCTTACCTTAAGGTAAATGTTCCAACAGAGTATTTGTCAGGTAGAGAACATATCCCATCCATTTTTGTATTTCTAATCCCCAGAATAATGCCAATTCATAGCCTGTAGGAGGTGTTTAACAGATGCTTGCTGAATTACATCACTTTGATTTGGATGTCTGGGACTGGAAGGGTCCGCCCACAACCAGAGCTCCCTGAGACCTTAGTACAGTCTCTGTGCAAACCATCTCTGGCCAGGGGTTAGTCATATCTTTCACCTCTTTGGCCTTTGAGGGTCTCAAATGGCACGTGTGTTCTTGGATTTAGGGCCACACTTTGATTAGCGTGTGGTACTTCACATTGTTGCCCTGGAATACATTGCTACTATTTCCATTATTATTCCTTACTGCTGGGCAACTGAGAAAAGATACAAAAGATACAACAGTCCATCTTAACCAAGAATTCCTTCCCACCAAGATTTGTAAAACTTTCTGCCACGTAGTTTTAGAGATCTTTTTTGACTTTATCATCTAGAAATGCAGAATTTTAGTTTCAAAAAGGATTTTAGAAGTTTCTAAGAAGTCAGTAATTTTATCAATTCAATAAACCGCTTTACAGTTAATCTTTTATTTTTTATTGCACATATCAATATTTCACAGAAAAAACCCTAATGTTAAACTGTAATTACTTACATATATATCATCATCTGATTTTTCAATGTAGAGCTAAATTTTTACACAAATATAATCAGTAAACATAATTTATGTTCTAATTAACATTTTTTAGTTACTTAACCATTTTTTACAATTTAACATATATATCAATATTATTTAATGGCTATATAACAGTCTACAATAGCAATACACCAAAATTTACTTATCCATTCCCCAATTATTTGGCTTTTTTTTTTTTAAGGTCACATGTAATGGAATTGCTAGAAACATCTGTGCATAAATCACTTTTAAATGTCTTCCTAAACATATGCTTCTTAAAGCGAGTTAGTATGTCAAAGGATTAGGTTATGCAGCTTTTTAAATTATCTAAATAGTTTTTAAAAGAACACTAATGTAGGGTGGCGCCTGTGGCTCAAAGGAGTAGGGCATCGGCCCCATATGACAGAGGTGGCTGTTTCAAACCCAGCCCCGGCCAAAAACTGCAAAAAAAAAAAAAACAAAAAAAACCACTAATGTATAATGCTATGAGGATGAGGACACAGACAATTTTAAAAACTTTGTTAATAGCAAGAAGTCAAAATGCTTCGATTTACATTTTTAAAATTAGGAAATTTGAATGTGATTCTAAGAACTGATTTCTGTTTGTATGGTTTCATTTATACATGATCCTTTCATGATAAACCTGTCTAGGAAAGAGTAGACAGAAGTATGCACATGCATCTTCTTTTTAAAAAGTATTAAGCACTTTATCCACATGTAATACAAATATAGCTTTTTAAAAATTCCATCTTGTTTTTTTCCTATGTAGTACACATTTTTCCTTTTTCTTAGTAGATCTACCTTGCCAAATGCCATAAAGTTCCTACCACTACTGGGATCATTATTTTTAACTTAACATTTTAATTCCTCTGGAATAAACTGCGCTATCACAGTAAAGTGGTTTTCAGAGGACTCCCCATTTACTACCTTTTACTACTTTTCCTTTACAACAGGGTATCTAGAGGAAGTTTATTTTTAAAATCCTTCTTCTATTCAGGTCTCTTCCTTAGTTTATCCCAATACAGCTGTGTAACTTTGTAATACCGCAATACTTTATAAATTGCAGTTTGCCAGTGTTAGGATCTAGAAAAGAGATTTTTTTTTTCAACTGTATAACCTACAACTTCTTGAATTAGTCTTTTATTGTTAGCATTTATACAACACTATAGGGTAAAGCCATAAAGCCACGTTAACAGAAAATAATGTTTGTGCTGTTTTATCTTCCTCATTTTGTGAATGTGCCTTTTTTAGCAATGACAAGTTTAACATATGTAAATAAAAATGCTGCTAACATTGTTTAGTTGCACTTGAGAAATGTTTCCTATGTTTTGCCCATGCAATGTTAGTTATTTACGTAACTACTTATCCAACTATGAAACGTCTAAGAAATCATTACCAGAGATAATTAAATCAAAAATGAATGATGAATTTTTAAAAAGTTATCTTGGATTCTTACTTTCATTTTCTTGATGTTTATTTAATGGTTATTCTGTTGAATGCCAGCCTTATAATCTTGAATGACAGTAGATAATCATTTTTATTTGTTACTGTATTGTTTGCCAATATTTTATTTTGCATTTTGCTTTGTTGAGGACACCCATAGTTGCCTCAAAACGAAATTAGAAGCATATTACATTTCATGATACATAAATACTACTTAGTCTTTAAACATTTGAAAAAGTGCACCAAGAAGTCTATTAGGGTCAAATTCCAACTTGTAAAAAAAAAAAATTATACAAGGTTGCCCTAGCCCCTAAAGTTTTAAATGCTTTTCACTGGTTATAACTTCTCATTTCCCACTTATTTCATATTTAAGAATGTAACATTTTCATTTTATTAGCTTTTAATCCAGGCTTATTTTGGACTAGTCTCAACACTTTTTTTTAACACTTTTTTTTCTTTTTCCCTTATATTCAGCAAAACCACTTTTGTTTCTTTCTTTAATCACTTATGAATCACTGGTGATAATGAAAAACTTCAGTAGATCTGGATTATCTTCCCCTGTGTTTTATTTATTTTAAGTTTCTTTTAAGGTTCATTTTATAGGTCTACTTTAGGATCCTCCCACTTTACTATATTTTAAAAAATGTCAGTTTTAATACCAATACATAACTTTACTACTTTAAGCTGTCAATTACTTAACGCTGTCTTGCCTTGTTCTCCTCATTTTCAGAAGAGCAACGAGTATACAGAGAACACAGTTTGGCATCAAAAAATTGTATTTTTTAATAACTCAATCTTCAAATCAAAAGACATTCTTGAAAAGAATACTTTGTTAAATTGTGCTTCAATGTGATCCATGCTCTAAAATAATTTATTTTGATTAATTTTAATCTTCACATTTCTCCAATTCAATACCAACACCAGTGTCTGTCTGCTTTTCTTCCCCAGCAATGCTAGACCGATTTCCATGGGCACCTTTCCCTTCTCCCAGTCCCCACTCTACTCTTCACAGTGAACCTCAGGTGAAAAATCAAGAGTTTTAGAATCACAGAAGCCTAGGTTCCAACATTGGCTCTCCCAACACACCAGACTCTGAGCAAATCTTAACACTTCTCTATTCCCTCTTTGAAGGTGCACGCTAAACTATCTGCCTCAGAAGACCACTGAGAAATTGCACGATATGAAGGGCACATTATAAATGCTGTGCTCCAGGGCAAATGCTGTCATAAAGGGCTTCATCACTTTCTGAAAATGGAAACAAGACCAAAGGAAGTTCACCACTTCTCATAGCTCCCCAGATTTTCACCATTAAAGTACAACCAGTTTCACAACTTCTGGTGGTTCTGGGAGAAAAGTTTCTATCCTCTAAATATCAACCAAGAGGCAGAAGTGATTATGAAGGTTGTTACCTGTTTATTGGTGCGGTGGGACACAACCAAAGGGTCATGTAAATTCCCTTTTGATTCATGTTTATCAGTTGTAGTTTGATGTCACTAACTAAAGTAGGAGAGCCAAACAAGTATGTTTCACCCTGAGAGACCCGGGTGCCCGGGTAATCTATTTACAAAGGGTTTTCAAACCCTCTGTAATCCCAGAGTTAAAAAGCCTCACTCAGTTTCTCCTTAGGAAGACAGTCATTCTGAAGTATCTTTCCCTGGGACACTTTATTTTTCCTTTGGCCTGAGGTACTCCTAGAAGTTCTTTCCTTTTAGGAGCCAGAGCAGGACTGTGCAGAGATTTTCTGAAGTATTAATACAGATCTAATCTTATCCCTTGGATTTTCTTTGGAATAAACCTCCCCTAAGTGAGATTTTTTTTTTTTTTGAACATTTGGGGAACAAAAATATGGACCACTTCATGAATTTGAGTGTCATCCCTGTGCAAGGGCCATGCTAATCTTCTCTGCATCATTCCAATTTTAGTACATGTGCTGTCGAAGCGAGCACCCCTAAGCGAGATTTTTAACGACTAACTGAACTCCAACTCTTTTTGTAAAGTGCAAGACTGTGGTGGCATCACTGCCTTTTCAGTTATAGGGGTCAAGTAGGTAAATTAAACTGCAAAATGTGTTAGAAACATCAGACTTTCACAAATAAGGGATCATGCAAAGTTAACCTCTTAACAAGCTTTTAATCTATAAATGCACGGTACCATATAGGCACTTGGACTATTTGCTATTCCTACCACCACGTCTACACGTTAATATTTTATATAAAAGATCAAGAGTTTGTGTGTGTTTCACTACTCAGAGGTGGTAGCAACTGTAATAGAGGCAAAAGTAATTAATATTCCTTAGATATTATTAATTGCTCTGGAGACAACAAAATCAGAAGATCATTAGCAGATATAATATTATCTTTCTTTAAGCAAAGGTGCTAATATAGAACCCTCACACATATATGTCTAATACTAAAATAAAGCTAATTCAGTTTGAAGATTCTGGATCATGAAGCCCATTTTGAAACAAAGTGTCCAATAACCAACACATCAGTCACTGATAGGTTAGCAAAGACATCTAACACTGGATGTCTCAAAGGAGAGCTAAAGACAGCATCTGCACAGAATTCATCGTACAACCACTTCTATTTGCTCATGTAGGAAATTGTCCTTTAAATGAGAAAATCCGGATGCCAGGATGAAGGCCCAAAGTAGCAAGCGGTTCCAGTTTGTTCTTTTCTAATTTTGAAGGTGCTTCTCTGGGCTTTCCAGGTTTTCACTTTCCTCAGAGGATTCTGCTTTGGCCTTTACTACATTACCGGTCCCTGGAGTATCTGACTGCTTATCATCACCATCGAAGATAATGTCCTCTGGGTTTGGAGGTGGGGGGCAGAATTCTTCACTTGGAAAGAGCTCGTGGAAAAGTGTTTCAGCTTGCTTAACCGCATGCTCATTTCCCAGTCCACCATCAGGCCCAGAGCAGACATAAACATTGGAAGGTAACCCATTATATGAGCTTCTGCTGATTCCTGAGGAATCTCTCATATTGAAATAAAGAGCCCATAAAACTCTCGGCTTTATAAGTTCTTCCTTGTCTATTTCTGTTTCAGCATATGGGGTGAATAATGTCTTCACCACCGATTCTAAGTCTTCTCTTGCTGTTTTAGAAGATGAACATGTCAGATGTACCAGATAGGTGTCTTTCATGCATGTCATGGTTGAAGAACATAATTCTGCGACCCGAACAGCACAGTTTCCTGGTTCTGTTGGAGGCACTATCAAAATGGAAATCTGCTGATCCGAATCTGCCTTCAGCACAGACTGATCTGTAATGAGCACTGCCCTAGAGATCTGCTTATACTGCACATTAGAGCACGTGTCCTCAGAAAGGTAGCTATCCTCTACAATAAAATATTTAGCATTTATTCTTTGCCCAAAGTGATCTATAATTGCTTTGCATCTTCCTGATTCTTTGTCAACTACAAAGCACTGTACTTTATGGCGAAGACAATAAATTCCACCAAAAACTGCACACATCCTGCAGAAACACTGGGGAATTTCTCCTTGACCATACAAGGGAAATAAAAAGGGAGTGTTACCAAATCGTCCAAGACACTGAAGGAAGTTTTTAGTTGCTTTAAGGCCATCTATTGTAGTGCAAGATGATTCTGATGTCATTGCAATTGAGTGCAATATAAAATGTTGGAGGTTGGGAGTTAATTTTTTAGTCTTTAAGTACTCTGAAAACAGACATTGCTCAAAAGCTTGGTACTCATCAGGATGGTGTTCATAGTCTAAACAAAATGTGAGAAATTTCATTAGCATCCTCTTTTCAACCATGGTGAGTTCTTTGCTATTAAAGACATCTGCTCGGGAACAAGGCACCTGTTCTACCTTTCCTTCTCGAAATGCAAGAATCCTAGTGACATTTTTAAATTCTGCATAACGACTAACATTTGACTTGATCAAAAGATCAATTAGCAATCCTTGAGAATACAGCAGCTTTGATACCAAATCAATATTAAACCTCCTGCCTTCCTTAACTATTTGAGAGTAAGTAATTCTATTTCTCTTTGGCTGACCAGTACTGTCTTCTACTGTAGGTTTGTTTTCCTCTTTATCCCCAACTGAAACAGTAGGTACACAAGTTTCAGCTCCACCGGACTTTTCTTCCTCTAGGCATTCCTCTTCACCAGTTACTTCTAGTGGAATCTCTGTATCACTTTTCTGAGGGTGTTCGGCAGACACTTCATGACCAGTAAAATACGGTGAGTGCTTTTCATCAGGCAAGCATGCAGAATCCAGAAATTCAGGACAGGTATTAGATGCCACTGAGGAAGGATTTTTCTGCAGAGCACCGATCTCTTCAACATTCTCCTCCATATCCTGACTGGCATAACAGAAAACTTCCACGTGTTGAATGGTTGCATCCTTCTTGCGAAGAGTGATGGCTTCTTCTGTTTCCTGGATGAGCTCCTGCCATGCAGCAGTACTTTCCTCTGCAACATCACTGTTTTGCTGATACTCCTTCAACCAGGATAATAATCCTGAAAAGCTGAAACTAGCCCAGTTTCCTCCATAGTAGCTTCTTGAATCAATATGCAGGACCCTCTGACCACTTCTTGAACACGCAGCTGCAAGGATAGATTCAGGCAAACCTGTCCCTATTATAATCACATCGAAGTCTGTGGGTAGACTGTCCGCCATCCTAGAAGTGTCTGGTGACAACTGCCGAGAAAGGAAACGTGTGTGACTCTAAGCTGAAGACCCAGCTGAGGTATGATTACAGTGTCATAAAATTTCTCCTTGTGATATTCCAGTTCATCCCAGAAGCACTGATGTTGCAGGTCCTAGCTGCTTAACTGTTACCCTTTTTAAAGTTTTTTCTAAGTTTTTTTTCTTATAAGTCAGTAGCATAAAAACATGAGAAAGTACATCTAATCACATCTGAGAATACTAAAATGGATGAGCGGTTTCATTTCTGCATTTCATCTTAGCAGTAATATCAAAATGCATCATACATGCATTTGTGACTGGAACTCTTCTCTGAAAGAAGAAAATTCAAGAAAGAGTACAACTGTAAATAATATAAAAGTAATTTCATGCAACAACAATTACAATCTATTGGAGCCCAATTTGTTATTTGGATATAAACCTCTACTAAAGCAAATCATTAAATGCTTTCTCACATATTTCCTAATTTCTTGAAAATGAACAGATATAACTCCTGCAAAATCAGGCAACATAGTAATAAAGAATTAACAATGTCTCACAAAAATAAAGAATTAACATAATACAATTCTCTAATTTTTGATTTTAAGAAAACATTTGAACAAAACTATACACAATTATGAGCTTAAACTAAAAGAAAGGTGTTATTCCATTATGTTTATGGAAATAGACTATTAATACGTGCATACTGCCAAGATTAGAAATATTGCTGTGGCCAAGACAGTCTGTGGCTGATTCCAGAATAGCCAAATAGAAGCCTTTCCAAGCCCCAACCACCCTTAGGATCTCATGGTGGCAACATTGAGACTATTTCTGCTGAGTTAACTAGTTAATTATGAAAGGATTAATTCAGCAAAACAACTTGCATTTAAGAATATTTAGGTACATAAAAGAATAGGCCTAGTAAGGAGAAAAATCTATAACAAATCTTTATATGAATGTCCATATAAAATACTTTATCATATGTACAGTGTTTTATAAAAGTTAAAAAGGAAAATTCCTGGTTTCATGTTAAGATATTTTAACACAAAAACATCTACTTCTAACATTTGAATAGGGTGATGTTTATATTTTGTCAGACTGTATCTGCAACCTCTATATCCTAAGAAGGCGGCCTAAATATCCTCTGCCAAGACCCACATGTTGTTTGCTATTCTTATTTTTGAAGGGGTAGTGAAGAAAAGCTCTCCTGCTAGCGTTCAGCATAATGCTGTTTATATTCCATGTGCAGAACATCTACGTGATGACAGATTTAGCCAAAGGTAAAACAGCAAAGGGCTAAAGTGCATACTCACCTGGAGTCACCTATAGGCCAAAGCACTAAACAAACCTCACAGCTAAACTTTCTTCCATCATTGCACAGTAAAAGTGAGAGTTCTTTGAGTTCTGATTTTCACCGCTGTTAAATCTACTGAAATCTAATCAGTACAAACTGGCTCTGTCTAGGCCAAGAGGACGACTATCTTGGATATTGGTAAAAAAAGGCATTCATTTGCAACTTAGATTAAACTATGCAGGTCACTGATCTGACTTCCATTCATAATTGGAACTGCAGTACCAATAGTCCTGTCTGGTCAAAGCCTCTGCCTCAAGAATATCAGGGGTTGCACTCATTTTTAGCATTCCCTGAGAAGCCAGGAACTCGACACACAATGAATCAGTTGCCTGGCCTACTCATGTATAAATATAAGTATGTCTGAATTACTTATTCTGCCTTCTTCTGGCAGGGTGTGAAGGGCGAGACAGAACCTATGATGGTACTTGGAGAGGCATAACCATAGCAAATGCTTTTTCTTGGCTTAGAAGGGGATAGAGCTGGGGAGGCGAGGGAGAAGAACTGAGGACACAGGCCATAAATGTTATGAGTAGGCACATTCTAAACTACAGCTATCAAAGAGGTCATCAGAATACAAAGTAAGTGAGATAACCTTAAAAAACATTAAGCTCAACTACTCAGTAATAGAGGTAAGAAAACTGGAAAGATTAAGCAACTAGGGAGAGTCCACAGGATGCATTAGTCACAACATCAAGAGCAGGACCCACTCCCGTGGGGCCAGGCTAATGCTCTTTCTACTAGATAGGGAAGGCTCTCCCCAAACCTCTGGGACAAGCAGCTACTTCCAGCTTTATTTTTATTTCCTCCCCCTTTATGTTCCAACATTGGTTATCTGTTTGCTCATTTCTTAAGAGAACTGGGAAAGCAATGGAAGTACCCCCCCCACCCCTTTTTTTGAGACAATCTCACTCCATCACTCTGGGTAGAGTGCCGTGGTGTCATCATAGTTCACAGTAACCTCACTCTGTTAGGCTCAAAAGGTCCTCTTGCCTCAGCCTCCCTAGTACCTGGGACTACAGATGCCCACCAAGACACTTGGCTCTTTTTCCATTTTTAGTAGAGACAGGGTCTCACTCTTGCTCAGGCTGGTCTCCCAACTCCTGAGCTCAAGCAATGAACCTGCCTCAGCCTCCCAGAGTACTAGGATTTCAGGTTTGCACACCGGGCCTTACCATCCTTTTCTTAATCCTTAACCCTCGCAATCTAGAAGCACAAACCCTGGAATTTGCTCCAGGCAAAGAAATTCTTCATCTTTGTGAATAACTTATTAACATCCCTAGTAACCTCCCTACTGACTTGTTCTCAGTCTCTGTTAGCCCAGAATTTCCACCTCTAATTTAAAAATAGGGATAAAGCCAAGGTTGAAAGCACTAAATAGCCCTAAGATAAAATATTAAATGAATTTTCAAAGGCAAATCTGATTGGGATGGGAACCCAGAAAGGATGGTGAAGGAAGAGAAAAAAGAGGCAAGAGAACAGGAGACTCAAAAGGATGGGGTCAGCAGAATGCAGAGGATGGATGCTAGTACTTAAAGAATCCAATATATTTCAAACTCCCAGGCACAGAAATAGAATTTTCCAGCACAGAAAAGGTATTTCATGAAAATAAGAACTCTGATGTCCATGAACAAACAAATACCTGTCACTCATCCTAGGGAGCATTACTGACAATAATTTAGGACTGGGCTTGAATCAACTTTTTTAAAGCTTAGCCCTGCCTAAGACACTAGGTGTAATATTATAGCCATCTGTATCACAACCTACATACACTTACAGTCCCCTCCCCAAGTTTCAAAATCTTTGTACAAATGAAGTTTTCAGAGCAATGCTTACTGGGGGCTAGGAGGTGGTGAGAATATTCTAAAGCAATTATAATTATTCCTGCAGCAACCAGATAAATCATGATTTCTATGGCATTTTCTTATTTTCTCCAAAACATCAAAAAAGTGTATCATTACAAACATTATATTTGGGTCTGTTATAGCATAGGTGGTTGCTAAATTATAAAATATTTTGGGAAATGCTACAAAGATTAGTTCTCCAAAACCTACCAGAATAAACATAATAATAAAATACCAAAAGATCTCAGAATTGAAAAAAAGGAACTTTAACACCTCAGAAATACACATTCCTATTTCAAATCTTTGTACAAATGACCGGAGCACACACAAAAAAATTCTTTCTCAAGCTTAGAACAAAAATTTACATCATCAATGATATACTGGGCTGTTAATCATCCTTCAAAATGTCAGGGCTCAGTGAGACTTAAATCTTCCACAATGATTATGAGTATCTAAGAAATAAATCGTCAATGAACATTCAAAATTTTATTTTAATGAAATCTACTAGCTGCACACTAATTACCTACAGTAATTGTTCACCTAACATGGGATTCTCCAAGCCATTTGTAATCTCGTCTGAGATTATGGTGTGATGGAATCTATCGAAGAAAAATACAGTAAAAACAGCTTATAGGGCACATACGAATTTGCATTCTGAGGAACTGAATCAAACTATCTCACTCCCTAGAAAACATTCAAAGGTTTACAACTGCTTATGAGAAAAAAAAAATCTACACATTGCTAGTTTAGGTCTCCACCTATCATTTTAGGAGACAATGGTATATAAACCAAATCTCATTTCCCCCTGTAACTTTCACCAGCTTTTTTCTTGGACTCTCTTGACTGCAGGCCCTCGTCTCTTTCCTCAAAGTCTAAGAGCCCTTGTGCCTTGTCCTGTTGAATTACATCAGGAGGTGAAAACAGAAATAGAAGGAAGGAGATGAGCTTGCCGTGGCGGGAGAGTTACGTGGGGACTGGGGTCTAAAAGGGAGCTGGGAGTGAAGACGGGGAGTGGGGTGTGGGATCAGCGTGGAGGGGAATGAAGGCGCTCAGGAACCGAGCCGGGCAGCGCGGGGTGGCGGAGAGGAAGAAGGCGGCACGCCATGCAGCTAGGGGTCGAGGAGCGAGGGGCTGGGGGGGACCAGGCCGTGGCGGAAGGGCGAGAGGGAGCGAGGAGCGAGTGCAAGGGAGGCTGGGTGGCGGGCGGGCGGAAACACTGGGGTGGCGAGGCAGGGAAGAAGTTTGCAGAGGAGAGGAGGAGGCTTCCTCCTCCGAGCCCAACTCACCGAAAAGGCTGCTGCTAAACCCGTCCCACACGCAGCCCACGGTGTCCCACACCCAGCCGTTCCTCAGGCAGGACACGAAGGTAAAGGTGACCCCGAAGAGGGACACCAGCAGGTCGCTGAGGCTGATGTTGACCAGGAAGAGGTGAGTGGGAGTGCGGAGCCGAGGGAACTTGTAGTAGAGGACCAGCACCAGCAGGTTGTTGGCGACGCCCAGCAGACCGATAGAGCCCAGCAGCAGCGCCAGGCGCTCGTAGGCGCTCGGGCTGAAGAGCGGCGCCGGGCTCAGCGTCCCCTCCGGGGTCGGCTCCTCAGCGCCCGCGGCCCCGCCGCCCTCCCAGAAGCCCTGGCCGCCGCTGCGGTTCCCCGAGTACATGGCCCGGCGCCGGCGCGCTCGGCGGGAGGAGGCGCTCAGCGTGCGGCGCGGCTCGCGGCGCGCTCGGCACTGGGTGGGGCTCCGGCCCCGTCGCCGGCTCTAGCCATTGTGCGCGCCGCGCCCGCGCAGCCCGCGCCGCCAGCGCCTCCGCCCGCCCCTTCCACCGCCCCTTCCGCCCGCCGCGCCTCGGAGCCCCGCCCCTCCCCGCCGGCGCTTCCTCGCCTCGGCCCCGCCCCAGCGCGCCCCCGAGGAGGGGAGGAGCTTCGGGGCGCGCTCTCGTGCCCTCGCTCCCCTCGCACTCTTGTTGAAGACCCTTCTGCAGGCACGCGTGGGCGCGCGCCCGTGGAGGCAACAACCAGAAAGGCGCCTAGGCCCCCATTTCCTCTCTCCCTGCTCGAAAGCAGTGTACATTCACCCATTCCCTCGCTCACTCTTACCTTCATTCATTCATAAATATTTCTGAGCGTCTGCGTCTAAGACAGGCTGACAAGAGGGTGGGATGGATGAAGGACTCTACCCTAGATTTCTCCCCTTCCCAGGAAGCTGCCATAACCCACTACCAGCCTACTAGGCCCGCTCTGCATCATCTTTTTTTCTTTTCTTTTTCTTTTCTTTCTTTCTTTTTTTTTGAGGCAAAGTCCTACTCCACCTATCAGGGAAGAAAGCCCTGGTGTCATAGCTCACAGCAACCTCAAGAACTCTTGGGCTCAAGCAATCCTCTTGCCTCAGCCTTCCGAGTAGTTGGGACTATAGGCCCCTGCAACAACACCAGGCTTTTTCTAATAGAACCAGAGTCTCCCTCTTGCTCAGGAGGGTCTCCCTCCTGAGATCCAGCAATCCACTCGTCTTGAGCCTCCCAGAGTGCTAGGATTACAGGCGAGTCACTGTGCCTGGCCCCCACCCTGCCTCATACACTTAATATAAACAATAGAAAACAAAACACTAAAAAGCAGAAAAACTGAGGAAGAAATAAGCTAAACTGATAGGTGCCTACCTAGCTACCCGAGGGCTAGAGAACACAGCCAAGGGCTTGTAAAAGAGTCTGCCAACCTCAGAGAGTGTAGGATAAGAAGGAAATGAGGTACTAGTGGGCCTGAGGTTAAGCCCCAGGTTGGACCTCAAGGCCTGCCAACATCATCCCTCCTGTTCTGCTCCAGAGTATTGGAAGATCTATCCTGTTAACTGGGGCCTGCAGGAGTCCTTCACTGGGAGTGACTGCCTGGGTTGTGCCCGAAAAGCTTCAACCTAAATCTAGCAGGTATAGAAAGGTAAGTGCTATATTTAGAACAGCACACATTTTCCACTGGGCCTTTTCTCCAGTAGCGAAGAAAATATAGTACAAGTCAAATATAGGTTGTGGACGTCATCACGCTCTGCAAGGGCAGCTTCTGCCTTTGTCACTGGACGGTAACAAGGCCCTGCAGGCCTGAGCCACACCCGCAGGCTGTCCTGGGCACAGGGTTCTGGGAAGCTGAAGTGATTGCTCTCCATGAAGATGTTTGCCCCTCTCACCTCTGTTCAAAAGAGCAGCAAGGAATGACCAGTGTCAGTCTCCATTCTAAATTCCCTGGAGATAGAATCTAATCAACTGGGCCACCTTAGTGCATTGACTAATAGTTGAGAGGCAGAGTGTTCTGCCAAAGCTTGATTTTCCTTTAAGGCTTCTGATCTGGACTTGCTACCTTCGAGACTACCTAGTCCACCCACCTCTTTTTAAACATTTTAAATTTTTTTTTTTTTTTGAGACTGGAGATTCAAGCTGTTCCCCTGGGTAGAGTGCCGGTGACATCACAGCTCACAGCAACCTCCAACTCCTGGGCTCAAGTGAGTCTCCTGCCTCAGCCTCCTGAGTAGCTGGGACCACAGGCACCTGCCACAACGCTTGGCTATATTTTTTGGTTGCAGCCATCATTGTTGTTTGGCGGGCCTGGCCTGGATTGGAACCCACCACCTTGGGTGTACGTGGCTGACACCTTAGCCACTTGAGCCACAGGGGCCGAGCCAAACATTTTAAATTTTATTTGAGATTTGTACAATCATTTAACAAGTTATATATGTTTAATGCCTACTGTTTTCAGCATCATGCCTACCCTAAGGTCTCAATAAATATTAGTTGAATGAATGAATAAAGAAGGACCCACTATATTTTTTTCTGAAGCATTCATTCATTCTTTGGTGCCAAGTCCCTGCCCTCATAAACCTTACATTCTGGTGGTATGGGAGAAAAGATGAAAACCAAATAAGTACAAATGTAGTGTGTCAGCAGCTGACAAGTGTCATAAAGAAATACGAGGCAGAGAAAGGATAGGGGAAAAGGAGGGAAGGAGTTATTATTTAGACAAGGAGGTTACAGATAGTGGGACTGTGCTTGACATGCTGGAGGGAAAACAAGTGAGAATGAGGATTAGGAAATGGACAGAGAGCTGGGTGAGTGGAGAATAGCCAAATCATACAGGGCCTTCCAGAGTGAGCCTGACCCAGATTCTTAGAAGTACCTAGTCAGCCAGAGCCATGCACTAATGAAGCTTCTTCCCATGTCTTTGCGACCTGCCACATGCATCAGCTGAAAATACCCATTTCCCTCCGGATAAGATTTTCACTGATTTATCCTGAGAACTAAAGTTGGCCATGGTGAACTCAGAAGAGGAAAGTGGAGAGCAACCTATCGCCCTGAATTTCTACCAGATGGTTGGTAACTTGCCTATGTAACAGACCAGATGAACACCCAACCATGGGCCTTGTATCATGGTAGCACCTGGTCATTCGTACATATGGCCTCTTTTAATACTTCTGGGAGTTGAAGCCAAACTAGCTCAGAGGAACCATCCCATGCATTAGTTTTTTTCCAAGTCTTTCTCTGACGGTGACAATATCATTTCTCTCCTTATATAGGTAGGTGTATATGTGTTCTGAATTTTTATATCAATCACCTTTCATAGTCATTTATATACATAAATGAATAAAATAATAAAAATTTTGACTGAGAAAAACAGATGGAAAAGAAAAAAATTATGAAGGTTTTAGGAACATGGGGACAGGTTTATTAAAGTTTAAATAATGTGCATAGTTCAATTGAAACTATACAATTGTCAAAGTATATACCCTATGCTTAAAAGGCAATTTTCTGAAATTAATAGTTGTTAAGAGTGGAAGAAACATGAGAGATTTCTTTTAATGTTTCTTAAGTTTTGGGGGTTTTTGTTTGTTTTGTTTGTTTGTTTGTTTTGCAGTTTTTGACCAGGGCCAGGTTTGAACCCACCACCTCTGGTATATGGGGCCGGCACCCTACTCCTTGAGCCACAGGCACCACCCTGGGGTATACCGTTTTTGTAATTGGGAAAATACAAGTACAAATGCATCCTGCAGCTTCATAAATGGCCATAATAGCCGTGAGTTTCTTCAGCTTATACCCCTAAGATGTTCCCCAAACCCACTGCCATAATGTGCTTTTATACCTACTCTCTCTACACCCTTTCCTTCTCTCTGGCTCACCAATCCACTGAGACAGCTTTTCTTGAGGTCACTCCATATCCAATAGTTCATTTTCAGACCTCATTGTATGAACACTATCAGCAGAATTTGGCAAAGTTGACTGCTCCTTTATCCTTTAATGCTTATCTATACATACATCAGTATGTAACTCCAAAATAGAGCATCGCATAAGTAACAATGCTATGGTCTGAAACTTTGTGCCCTCCTCCCCAATTCCTCTGTTGAAATCTAACCCCCAAGGTAATGGTGCTGCAAATTGGGCCTTTGGAGAGGTGATTAGGTGATTCACATGGCTTCCACTCGCATGAATGCGATGTGCTCTTGTAAATGGGTGTTTGACCCTTCAGCCACGTGAAGACACATAGAAGGCCACATCTGTGAGGAACGGGCCCCCACTGGATACTGAATTCATCAGAGCTTTGATCTTGGACTTTCCAGCCTCCACAACTGTGCAAAATAAATTTCTGTTGTTTATAAATTACCCAGTCCAAGGTATTTAGTAATTTTAGCAGCAGGAGTGGACTAAGACAGACAATGTAACAACCTGTAATTACCAAATCTAAAAGAAAAAAAATTTTCTTAATATTATCAAATATTCAGTGGATATTCCGATTTCTTGTAATTGTCTACTTAATGTTGTAATTATTTTTCAGTTTGGTTGTCCAGTCAGGATCTAAATATACTCCACACACTGTGGGTGGATGTTTCTTTGTGGGTGTTTCTTTAAAGTCCCATTTAATCTACGGGTCTCCTCCTTCTTCCTTTCTCTTCCATTCAATTTCTCTATTGGATAAACTGGATTGTCTTTCTGGTAGCACTTTTGAGACAACCCCTTAGATCTCCTGCCTCTCTGGCCACTCCTCCTTCCTCTGTCCATGGTTCTTCCGGATCACCCTGACCTCTGACCACTGTCATGCTCCAGGGTCAATTTTCAGCCTACTTTTTTGGTTATCTACATTGATCCCCAGATACTCTCATCCAGTCAAATGGCTTTAAATGCCATCTACATCCTGTCGACTCCTGAACCCTGGACTCTCACCTCTGCTTACTCAACATCTGTAATTGTTTATCTAATAGATGCTTCAAACTTAACATATTCCCAACCGAACTCTAATTTTTTATCCAAAATCTGCTCCTCCTACCAGCTTTCTCTGAAACAAAGTAAACACTAACTCCATCCTTCCCAGTTTCTCTGGCCCAGAACTGGAGTTTTCCTCATTCTTCTCTTGCGCTCACACGCCCATCAAATCCATTAGCAAATCCTGTCAAAATCAATCTGACCACTTCACACTACCTTCATCTCCAGCACCCTAACCTCAGCCACTGTCATCTCTTACTTGGGTTACTGGAAGTGCCACATTCACTGCCTTCCCTGCTTCTCCCCTTTCATCCTTTAGGTTTATTCTCAATAAAGCAGCTGAAGCAATCCTTTGCAAATGTAATCCAAATCGTATTCTACTCAAGCTTTTCATAAACTCCTAAGGTCCTGAGCTATCTGCTCACCCCCCAAACTCTTTGACCCTCTCTCCCTCACTCCTTTTCTTCCCACCTTGCATTAGCCAAACTGGCCACTTTGATTCTCAGCTTTGTCAAGCACACATTGATCCAGGGATGACATGCCTGCTCTCCCCTACAACACCTTTTACCATTTATCCACCTGGCTTGCTACCTCACTCCCTTCAAGTTTCTGCCCACACGTCTTGCCTTTAATGAGGCCTTTCCTGAACCCCCCACCTATTGTACTTTTATTTATACCCCCACCCCAGAACACACACCTTTATCATCTTTCTTTATAGCCCTTACCACCTTCCAACATATTATTTCATTATTTGTTTGTCTGTCTTCTCCATTAGGTTGTAAGTTCAAGAAGCTATTTTGTTCATTGCTGTGTCTTCAGTGCCTAAAACAGCCCCCTAGCATGAAGCAAGTATTCAATAAGCATTTGCTGAATAGATGGATGGATAAATGTGTACGTTAGAATCGTAAAAATCATGGTCCTTCAGATGTCATTGCATAGTGCTTTGAAAGCTTCAATGGAAAAATAAGAAAGAAGAAAGGAAGTTGTGAGATTTTTTTTTCTATGTAAAATCTTACTATGTTTTCTGAATAAATAGCAACCAGAGGGGGACACCAAGAAGACAGTTCTGGAATTGGAGGCATCCTTAAATGTCATCTACTTTATGTCTGAATGCAAAGTCTTGCAGGATGTTTTAAAGGATGGACTACCAAGGGATAGGAATTTCCATTGAGTAATCTAAACCACACAAATTTAGTTAATTATTAATAAAACATTTAGATAACTACTCCTCCTCATAAAAAGTTGGAAACTGAGGTGCCTGTAGCTCAAGTGGCTAAGGCACCAGGCATATACACCTGAGCTGGCAGGTTCAAATCCAACCTGGGCCCACCAAACAATGATGGCTGCAATCAAAAAAGTTGAAAACTGGAAAACTTGAGTCAGTAGCAATTGGGCTGAATGGGATCAGAGATTGCAATTAGAGAAAAGGAGATAAGCAGAAAGGTCTCTCCTCATTCAATGGACACCTTACTTTGAAAAACTTACCTCCCGATCAGGAAATATTCCTTCCTCAGCCTTGGCTCACTTTATTATTTTAACTGAAGGGATAATGCCTAAAAGCAGAGACATTTTTATTCCCTGTAACCTTGAATAAGGTCTTCATTGATGGTAGAAATGACAGGTGGTCAAATACATTGTCATCATTAGAAGTTCAAGTTTCCATATCCAGTACAGCTGCAGGAGTAAGTGCAAACTTTCCTTTCTGCCACATTGTGAGGAAGGCAAAAAGTTTAAGATGAGAAGAGACACAGGAGGGAGGGAAGGAGGATGTTACAGAGATATTATGATGCAATGAGGGCCTTATGGAGGATGCTGGAAACATTATGAGGTCAGGGTTTTTACTGAAATGTTTGTCTACATGAAATGCATCAGACCTAGGTCAGATTTCCTCCTTGCTAATATCTTAGTGGCAACTCTGATACCCACAGCATGGGATTTTAAGATCAAAGGAATGCGACCCAGGACAGAAACTGAGAGAGTGGGGAGGCATTGTAACAACAGGGAAGATTTTCCAAATTGGCCAATTGCAGTATTATTTCTGTACAGGACTGAAGGGTTCCCTATTTCCCTATGAATACCAGGGATGAACAGACCGCTGCACTTCAGGTTATCAATTTCAGAACATCCTTGAAAGCGTTTGAAAAATTGGTTGAAAAAACAGCAGCCTGCAAAAGAGACGAGAGAGCAGGCATATTTGTCCAAAAAGAAGGTAAGATCAGTGATTTCAGGGCAGTCCAGTGGGGCCTGTTGATTAGCACTGGGAAATGTTTTAAGCCATCAGAGAGACGTGACAGAACTTAGTAGCAAAGACTGAATAAGGGAACTAAAGACCTGAATTCTTCTTTGCCTGTCTTTAGCAAGCTTTTTTCCCACTTCTCTGAACCTCACTTGTCTCAACTGTCAAATTAGAGGACTGGACTAAATGACATCTCAGAGTTCTCCCCTGGCTTCTGCCATTCCACAGCTCACTAGTTGACCTGGGACCCTCAGTAGTACACAGTGACCATTAGTAAGCCATATGTGACACACTGCCGTCCCTGGACCCGAGGGTATCATGAGACCCTAAGGACTTTTGTCAGCAGTGACGTTGCCTGCCTCACCATGATTCCATCGTCTTGGCCACCCCTGTGTCTCTAGGCAGGATGGACTTTGAGGATACCAATATAAGGCAAATGTATGGCACAGTGGTCTGCCAGGAATACGTGTATTAGTAGTAGAGACTCTAGAGCAGAACTTAGAGGACGGCACCATGGGCCAAGTCCAAGCAAAGTGGTGAAGTATGCAGCTTTGTCTTTGAGGGCGGCAAAGAAGAGTAGGCAAAACAGCAGAGTAATAGACTCCCAGAACAAATCCTGCTGTTATAAAAACAGGAGCAGCGCTCATATAACTGCTAAAAGGACAGCACGGCCAGGTCTCCATGGGCCAGACTGCATAGTCATATGGAAGGGAAAATCTTGACTTTGAGTGTTCAAGCCCAAGCAAGTGTTATTTGTTATTATTTAATCATTTATAATAATTTCAGGAAATATAATTATGTTTGTTTTATTTGTGGAAAAAAAGAGAAGTACAGATAAATCATTTATTTACCCAGGTCAACTCAACTTCTAGGTGTTCAAGCCAAGACTTGAATCTTTTAGCTCTTTGGATGACTATGAACTTGGCTGGGCTTTGTCAACTACTACAATTCCAAGATGTCCAGTGGATACCTGAGACCACAGATAGTGCTAAAATCAACTGCTGTCCACTGGAACACGGTTCTGTTCACGTCTTCCACACACATATTTAACGCCTTTCCCATCTTCACTAATCTCTTATGACAGATTATGGCTGTAACTGTTGCAATTTGAGGTGTGACGGCAAAACGAGCATGACTGTCTTTTTCCTTCTTCGCTGTTTTACAGGTAGAAGATTTGTACCATAGACCTAAGCAACCTCAGCATTTGATTTTTTCCCTCCCTTATTAAGTTGAGAACTTTCATCTTTTCACTCCAAGGAATCACTTCACAGCTCCTCTTTGGCAATATCTAAATTGCCAACATCACTACTCTTTTGCGTGGGGTTCTTTATAAAGTAAATAAGAGTTAGTAGGACATGAGCACTACCATGCTACGACAACTGGTCTGATAACTGAAATAGCTACTAAGTGACTAATGGGGTGTGCGTGGCCTGGGCAGAATACAGGGGGATTTACATGCGGTTTCATCATGCTACTCAGAAAGTGTGCAATGTAAAACTTAAGGTTTACTTCTGGAAATTTCCATTTAATATTTTCAGTACACAGTTGACCAATGCGTAACCAAAACATTGGTAAGCAAAATTGCAGATAACAGAAACTACTGTAGTACAATATTTTCTGTGTTTAAAACCAGAGTTCTAGAATGGGGTTTCTGACCT
>CAUYQV010007732.1:0-12472 GCA_963574575.1 Galagoides demidoff
AATGAAAGAAGGAAGAAAGAAGGAGAAAGAAAAAAAAAGAAAATAGTAATAATAAAAGATAACCACAGAAGTGATGGTCATAAAATGATAGAACAAACACATAGGAAAGCAAACAATCAAAGAACAGAGATAATAAAAAAAAAAATATATATATATATAAAATGAAAATAAAGATTAAAAATTAAAAATTAAAAAAAAAAGGAAAAGGAGGGCACTGCTAAGACAATTATATACAAATATGTCCCTTTTTCAATGCGGGAGGGTGTCAGTTAAAAAGCCAACAGAAAATGGCTTGACGCCTGTGGCTCAAGCGGCCAAGGCGCCAGCCACACACACCCAAGGTAGCGGGCTCGAATCCCCAGCCCAGGTCCGCCAAACAACAATGACACCTGCAACCAAAAAGATGGCTGGGAGTTGAGGCGGGTGCCCCAATCCCAGCCACTTGGGAGGTGCAGGCAGGAGACTCGCTCGAGCCCAGGAGTTGGAGGCCGCTATGAGCTGCGATGACAGGGCACTCTACCCAGGGGGACAGCCTGAGGCTCCGTCTAAAAAAAAAAAAAAAAAAAAGCCAACAGAAAACCTTGTGGTCGGAGGGAAATGTCTGTATTCCAGTGGGGGAGGGGCCGCCTCCTCCGACGCGGGAAGTTCAAACTGTTGTGATCCTAGGGAAGGGAGCTGGGGCGCCCCTTGCGCTGTCTGTATTCCAATGGGGGAGGGGCCGTCGCTTCAGCGCTACCCCGCGGGAGGTTCAAACCTGGGGCGCCCCTTGCGCTGTCTGTATTCCAGTGGGGGAGGGGCCGCCGCCTCAGCGCTACCCGGCGGGAAGTTCAAACCTGGGGCGCCCCTTGCGCGGTCTGTATTCCAGTGGGGGAGGGGTCGCCTCCTCCGCGCTACCGCAGCGGCAAGTTCAAACCTGGGGCGCCCCTTGCGTGGTCTGTATTCCAGTGGGGAAGGGGCTGCTGTGCTGCCTTAGGGGCTCCAGCGGGAAGTTTGAAGGTTTTTTAGTGTTTGTAAGAGGGGAACTGATTCACCCTGCTGGTTGCCGTGTCAGTGCAGCTCCACGCAGACTTCTAAAATTATAGGATGGATCGGTTTCTAAGCAGGGTCTCTTCCCCTCAAGTTTCTGTCCGAATGCCTGGATCTCTGGCACTCTAAACTGGGTCCAAGTGTCTCCCGTTTCTGGCTGCTAAATTCGGCTTGGGAGTCCACGCCTCACTGCACTCTCTGCGAGACACACAGACTCCCTAGAACTGGGTACAGGAGCCTTTCATCCGGGAAGGATTAGTTTCTGTCTCTCAGGATGCCAGCCACGACCTGGTGCCGCAGGGCGCGGACCCAGGACCTGACGCTGCAGGGCACAGATGGAGCCGTTTTAGCTGCTGTCCTGAGTTTTTTCTGGCTGATACCGTGGTTCTGGACTATACTTCCAATCCAACAATTCCCCTCTTTGCTGCTCGCCCTGCGCTGCTTATCCGTGCAAGGATGCCACGCGGAAGGAATCCAATAAGCCCACTCTCACCTGAAATCACCAGGAGAGTTGACTCAGGGGTGCATCTCCTCCGCCATCTTGCTCCGCCTCCCTACTGTAGGTATTTTAATGGGGATTGCATTGAATCCATAGATTGCTTTACATAGTATAGACATCTTAGCAAAGTTGAATTTTGCCAGCCAGGAGCATGGTATATTCTTCCATTTCTTAAGGTCTTTTGCTGTTTATTTACATAGGATTTCATAATTCTCTATGCAGAGGTCTTTCACCTTTTTTGTTAGGTATATTCCTAAATATTTCATTTTCTGTCTTAATACAATAACTATTAAAATGCTGTGAAGGCTATGTTGACCAGTGTGATGAAAGCATTTCAAATTGTATGTAAAACCACCACATTGTATCCCATGATTGCATTAATATACACAGCTATGATTTAATTCAAAAAAATAAAATAAAAATAAAATGTATTTTAAAAATTTCATTTTCTTTGAAGCTACTGTGAAGGGAATTTTTTCCTTATTTGCTTTTCAATTTGGGTGTTATTGGCATATACAAAGGTTACTGATATATGGACATTGATTTTAGACCCTGAGGCATTACATATTTCTTGATCACTTCTAGGAGTCTTGTGGTTGAGTCTCTGGGGTTTTCTAAGTATAAGATGATATTATCAGTAAAGAGCAAGATTTTGACTGCCTCTGCTCCAATTTGGATGTCGTTAATATCCTGTTCTGGCCTGATTGCATTGGCTAGAACTTTCAGAATTATGTTCACTAGTAGTGAAGCTAGGGGACATCATTGTCTGGTTCCAGTTCTGAGTGGAAAAGATTTCAGTTTTACTCAGTTGAGTATGATATTAGCTGTAGGTTTGTCCTAGATGATTTCAATCAGCTTACAAAATGTGCCACCTATGCCTATTTTCTTAAGTGTTTTGTTGGAAAAGGATGCTGAATTTTATCAAATGCTTTTTTTTCATCTATTTAGAGGATGATATACTCTTTGTCTTTGCTTCTACTGATATGGTAAATTACATTTATGGATTTGCATATGTTAAACAAGCCTTGCATCCTTGGGATGAAGCCTACTTGATCATGATGTATATATTTTTTAAATGTGTAGTTGTAATCTCTTAGCTAAGATTTTGTTGAGGTTTTGTTCCTCATTATTCATTAGTGAAATTGGTCTTTAATTCTTATTTTTAGCTATGTTCTTTCCCCATTTTAGAATCAAGGAGATATTTGCTTTATAGAACCTTCTGGGAAGGTTCCTTCCTTCTCAATGTTTGCAAGATTTACATCTTTGAAGGTTTGATAGAGTTCCAGTGTGAAGCCATTTTTCCCAGGGCTTTTTCTGTTGGAAGCGTTTTAAGAATTATTTCTTTAACATCAGTGCTTGATATTTTTCTGTTCAAGAGATCTATTTCTTCTTTGTTAAGTCTAGGGAGATAGTGTGATTCCAGGTATTTGTCCATTTATTTCTACATTGTCAAATTTCTGGGCACAGAGTTTTTTTTATAGAAGTCAACAATAATCTTTTATTCTATCTATGGTATCAGTTGTTATTTTCCCCTTTTCATTTATGATTCAGGTTTTTAAGATTTCACTTTCTTGTATCTTGTTAATCTAGCCAGTGGTTTATTGATTTAATTTATCTTTTCGAAGAACCAATTTTCTGTTTCAATAATTTTGTGAATGATTCTTTTGTTTTCAGTTTCTTTTTTTTTCTGACTTAATTTTGGCTAGGCTATTTCATTTCTTCTGCTAGGTTTGGAATTGAATTGCTCTTGGATTTCCAATTTTTAAAGATGATTCATTGGGTTCATTGTGTGCTCTCTTTTGGTTATTCAGATGTAGGCATCTAATGTGATAAACTTACTTCCTTGGAATGCTTTTTTCAGTGTTCTATAGGTTTGGGTAGTTTGTGTCTTCATTGTTGCTATGTTCCAGGAAGTTAATGGTTTCATTCTTTTTCTTGACCAAACTGTCATTCAGCATAAGGTTGTTTAGTTTCCATGCCTTTGTGTGGATATGAATATTTTTGTTTGAGTTGAGTTCCACCCTTATTGCCTTGTAGTCTGAAACAATCCAAGGCATAATTTCAGTTCTTTTGATTTTGTTGAGGTTTTATTTGTGTCCTAGCCTATGATCTATTTTGAAGAATATCCATGAGCTGACGAAAACATATATATTCTTTAGCTTTGTGATGGCATTTTTTTTCAGTGTATTTCTATTAACTCCATTTGTTCTAGGGTCATGTTTAAGTCCCTTGTGTATTTGTTTAGTTTCTGTTTAGAGCAGTGATTCTCAACCTTCCTAATGCCACAAACCTTTAATACAGTTCCTTTGGGTCACTACCCACAAGTTGAGGACTGCTGGTTTAGGGGATCTGTACAGCTTTGTAATAGGGTGTTAAAATCCCCTAGTATTGTGGGATTATAGAATGTCATTGCTCAACCCAATTAAGGTCTTTTTCATAAATCTGAGAACATACACATTGGGTGCATAAATATTTAGAATTGAAATGTCCTTCTATTATATTGTTCCCTTGACTAGTATGAAATGTCCATCTTTGCCTTTTTTGATTTTAGTTTCTTTAAATCCACTTTTGTCTGAAAATAAGATTTTGACCCTTCATTTGTTCTGATTTCCACTTGACTGAAACATTGTTTTTTATCCCTTCATCCTGAAGCTATTTCCTGGAGACAACATATGGATAGTTTGTGTTCTTTTATTCAATCAGCCAGCCTCTGCCTCTTCAATGGGGAATTCATGCCAGTAACATTCATTGAGAGAATTGATAAGTGTGGTGGAGTGGTATTGATCTTATTCTGTGAAAGTGCACTGCTTAGTTTTAGCCTTTGTGTCATTGTAAAAGGTAGATTTTGTCCTTCAATTTCCGGTCATTTACTTAGCTGATGGTCTATTGTGATGTTCACTGTGAAGAATAGGTTGAGTATTTCCTATATAGCTGGTCTTGTTGTGGCAAACTTCGTCAGTGTTTGCATATCAGTGAAAGATTTTATTTCTCCATCAATTTTAAAGCTTACCTTAGCAGGATATTAAATTTTGGGCTGAAAATTGTTTTGTTTAGGAAGGTTAAAGGTAGATGACCATTCTTTTCTGGTTTCATAAGTTTCAGTTGAGAAGACCACTGTCCTCTTGATGGATTTGCCCCTATAGGTCAATTGGTGCTTGCTCCTGGCTGCTTGTACAATTTTCTGTTTCATCTTGACTTTGGACAGGCTCATGGCAATGTGTCTTAGAGAAGCTCTGTTTGAGTTGAGATGATATGGGGTTCAATATTCCTCTGGTAGGAGTGTGTTGGAATCTTTGGTGATATTTGGGAAATTTTCACTTATGATGTCTTCTAGTATGGCTTCCATTCCTCTAGGGCATTCTTCTTCCCCTTCTGAAATACCTATAACTCGTATGTTTGTACAATTCATGAAGTCCCATAATTCTCTGAGTGAACATTCTGCTTTCTCTCTCTTCTTCTCTGCCCCTTTAACTGCCCTCGGTTAGCTCAAGAGTTTTATCCTGTAACTCTGAGAATCATTCTTCTACATGGTGTAATCTGTTATTGATACATTCTACTGCATGTTTAAGTTCCTTGATTGACTCCTTCCGTTCTTTAAGTTCTACTATTTCCTTTTTATTTTCTTCATATCTTTCATCCTTTATTTGGTTCTGTTTTTGGATTTACTTTAGGTTATTTTCCACTTTCTCATAAATTTCTTTCATTGTTTTTATCATCCATATTTTAAATTCCCTTTCTGTCATTTCTATCATTTCTTTATGTAGTGGAATCCTCTGCAGTAGCTACTTCATGATTCTTTATGGCGATTGCTCTGTTCTGGTTTTTCATTTTGCCAGGATTTTCTGTTGGTTCCTCCTCATGAATGTTTTCTTCTTCTCTACTTCCTTCACTGACTTTTTTTCTCACTTCCTTCTACTCTTTAGATTACCTTGTCTCTATGCTTAGGTGCTGAAGTCTCCTTTTGATATAGAATAAAAAGTAATAATAGAGTGAAGAGGAAGAAGAGCAAAAAGATAGAAAAAGATTAAAGAAAAAGAAAAGAGAGGGTATAAGGAAATATTGACAAAAAGAAGAGAAGCACAGAAAGAGAGAGACAGGAATAATAGTGGTGTTAGGAGAGGTGCTTTGTCCTATCCAGCAATTCCCAGACTTTCGTTGGCTGGGATGGGTGGGTCACTCAAGTTCAGGAGCTCCTTACAAGCATGAGCAAAAACAAGGCCCCACCTCCACTAAATAGAGAATAGAAAAAGTAACAATTTTCAGAGGAAAATCTACCAATATTATCCTTCCAAAGGCCAAAGGTAGAAGGACCCCCTATACCAGGGGATCAAGGTCTCCTTGAGCAAGGCCAATGCTGTGGCACTACAGACCAGGCCTCACAGTGAGGCTTTGTCCCATAAATGGAAAACAATTTGACCAATACTAAAACAGATCAGAACAAAACAAAAATAATAATAATAAAAGTATAGAAAGAAAATTGAAAATAAAATTATACAAGATCAAAAAAGGGGGTATATCTTAGGTGTTATTTGAGAAATTTATGTGGGATAGATAATAAAAACAGAAAAATCTTTCTAAAATGAGAGATAAAAGGAGAGAAAGAATAAAAAAAAACTATAAGGCAGGCGTTCTCTTTCTGAAATCCACCACTGAACCAGCTGGCTGGTTGTACTGGTATTCAACAGCAAGAGAACTTATGGAAATTCTGAGTTCTTAGATGAGGCTAAACTCCAAGTTTTCAGCTTCTTTTTTTTTTTTTTCAATTCTGTCTCCCTCTAAAATTATTAAAGCTCTCTGGCCCTTGAGGGATATGAATTTTTTTTAATACCAAAAATTACACTGTTTATCACACTACTGGTTTTTAAATTTCAAAATATGGGGTGCAAATGATTTTGGTTGCACAGATTATATTTGTAATTCCTGTATCAGGGTTATAAGAATGCATATCATGTAGAAGTTCTTTGTACCCATTTGATAGTTTGTTTTTTCCATCTCCATTTTGCCCCTCCCCTTCTGCCTTGTTAAATTTCCACTGAATTTTTCTTCCCTTTGTGCACATGTGTGTTCATCAGTTCCAGTTTATTAATGAGTACATATAGTGTTTGCTTTACATTCTTTATATTTTATTTTATTTTACTTTTGCTTTCCATTCTTTATATACTTAATTTTGGATAATGGTCTCCAGTTCCATCCAAATTATTGCAAAAAGCATTAATTCATTATTTTGGGGGGATGAGTAGTATTACATGGTGTGTGTGTTTGTTTGTGTATGTGTGTGATGTGTGTACTACATTTTGTTAATACATATATGAATTGATGGGCAGTTGGGAACTGTGCTACAATAAATGTTTGAGTGCAGGAGTCTTTTTGATAAATTGCCTTTTTTTTTTCCTATGGAGAAATACCCAGTAGTGGGCTTGCTTGCTCAAACGGTAGATCTACTTTTAGTCTTTGAGAAATCTCCATACTGTTTTCCACAGAGATTGTACTAATTTGCATTCCTACCAACAGTGTATTTAGTGTTCATTTCTCTCTATATCTAGAACAGCATCTATTGTTTTGGACTTTGTAATGAAAGCCATTCAAAATGAAGTAAGGTGATATCTCATTGTCATTTTAATTTGCATTTCTCTGATGAGTAGTGACATTGTGTATTTTTTCATGTTTTTGGCCATTTGTCTTCTTTTGAACAGCTTCCGTTCAAGTCTTTTGCCCACTTCTTAATGTGGTTGGTTGTTTTCTTAATGGTATGCCTGAGTTTTTTGTAGATTCTGGTTATTAGCCCTTTATTGGATGTATAACTTGCAAATATTTTCTCCCATTCTGTAGGTGGTATATTTTCTCTGCTGATTATTTCCTTAGCTGTGCAGAAGTTTTTGAACTAAGTCAAGTCCCATTTATTTATTTTTGTTGTTTCTTTGATTGCCATTGGAGATTTTTTCCTACATTCATTGCATAGACTGATATGTAGAAGACTTTCCCCTGCATTTGTTTGGAAATCTTATGGTTTTATGCCTTAAATTTAAGTCTTTTATCTATCTTGCATTATTTTTTTTGATACAGAGTCTCACTTGCTCAACCTCAGTTGAGTGCTGTGGCATCTTAGCTCACAACAACCTCAAACTCTTGGGTTCAAGTCATCCTCTTGCCTCAGATTCCCAAGTAGCTGGGATTACAGGTGCCCACTACAATGCCCGGCTATTTTTAGAGATGAGGTCTTTCTCTGGCTCAGGCTAGTCTCAAACTTTTGAGTTCAGATAATCCACCCACCTGGGCCTCCAAAGTGCTGGGATTACAGGCATGAGTCACCGCACCCAGCCTATGTTGCATTAATTTTTGTGGGTAATGAAAGACAGAGGTTCTGTTTCATTCTTCTGTATATGGCTATCCAGTTCTTCCAGGCCCATTTATTGAATAAGCCTTCTTTTTTCCCAGTATATATTGTTATCTGCCATCCCCCAAATCAGTTAGATGTTTGTGCATGGTTTTATATATGGATTCTATATTCTGTGTCATGCCAGTGCAATGCTATTTTGGTTACTATAGCCTTGTTGAATAATCTGCAGTTTGCTTGGTAATGCTGCTTCGATTATTAAGGCTCTCTTCTGATTCTAGGCCAAAGGTAGATTTTTTGTTTTTTAGTTTAGATCTGTGAAATATGACTTTGGTGTTTTGAAGGGGACTGCATTGGATCTGTGAATCACTTTTAGTAGTAGGGATTTTTTAACAATGTTGATTTTACTGATCCAATAGCATTACATATTTTTCCATTTGTTTGTGTCATCTGTGATTTCTTTCCTTGGTGTTTCATAGTATCTTTGTAGAGGTCTTTCACCTACTTGGTATGTTCTTAGATACTTTACTTTTTTGTAGCTATTGTGAATGGTACTGAGTCTTTAATTTGTCTCTCAGCTTGTCTGTTATGGGTGTATAGGAATGCTACAGATTTTTTACATTGAATTTGTAAACTGAGACTTTTTTGAATTCACTTATCAATTCCAGCAAAAGAAGTTATTCATATCATCAGCCAAAGGTGATAGTTGACCTCCTCTTTCCTGATGTGGACACCCTTAATTTCTTTCTCTTGGCTGTCTTCTCTGGATAGAACTTACAGTACTGTGTTGAATAGAAGTGGTAACAGTGGGCACTCTGTCTTATTCCAGTTCTTAGTAGGAATGCTTTAAACTTTTCCACATTAAATATGATGTTACCTGTGGGTTTGTCATATATGGGTTTATACTTTTGAGGTATGTTCATTCTATTAATAGTTTCTTGAGGGTTTTTTATCATGAAAAAGTAAGTCAAATGAGTTTTCTGTATCTCTTGAGATGATTGTATATGGTCTCTTTTTCTGCTTTTAGTTATATGGTGAATCACATTTATTGATTTCCATATATCTTGAACCATCCTTTCATCCTTGGGATGATGTCCACTTTGTCATTGTGAATTATGTTATTGATATTATCTTGAATTTGGATTGTTTGTACTTTATTGAAGATTTTGTATCTATATTCATAATGAATATTGATCTGTAGTTTTCTTTTTGTGTTATGTTCTTTTCTAGCTTTGGCACGAAGGTGATACTGGATTCAAGAATGAGTTAGGGGAGATTCCCTCCATAATTCTGTTATGGAATATTTACTGCAGTGTGGGTACAGCTCTTCTCTGTAGGTCTGCTGAAATTGGCTATGACTCCATCTGTCACAGAGCCTCTTTTTTGTTGGAAGATATTTTCATTGCTACATTAATCTCATTGCTCATTTGTGAGCTCTTCAGGAAATCTGTTTTTTGTTTTTGTTTGTTTGTTTTTTGTTGAGTCATGGAGGTTGTGTGTTTCCAGGAAATTGTCCATTTCATCTGTGTTTTTGAGTTTATTTACATAGTGATGTTCATAATAATCAAAGATGATATTTTGTATTTCTGTGGTATCAGATGTAATATCTTCATTTTCATTTCTGTGATAGTTTATTTAGTTCTCTTCTATTCCTCTTTAATCTAGCAATAGGTCTATCTTTTATTTTACTCATCTTTTCAAGGAGATAACTGTTTCATTTATCTTTTGTATTGTTTTGTTTTACATTTGGTTTTGTTCTGCTCTGAACTAAGCTATTTCTTTTCTTTTCTTCTGCTGGAATCAGCTTGGATTGCTATTTCTATTCCAGGTCCTTGAGATGTACTATTGGAATGTTAACTGGTGACCATTTATTCTTTTTAATGTAGGCTTTTTTGGCTATGATTTTTTTTCCCTTAGCACTGCTTTCACTAATCCCATAGATTTTGATACATTATGTGCCCTTTTTCATTCGGTTCTAGGAATATATTGATTTCCATCTTAATCTCATTGTTGGCCTAATAATTGTTATCATCAAGTTATTTAATTTCCATGACTATATGTAGAATTGAGTGTTTATCTTAAAGTATATTTCTAGTTTTATTCCACTGTGTTTAGAAAATATATGTGGTATGATTTCTATTTTTAAAAATGTTGATACATTGTTTGTGGCCTAAGATATGATCAATCTAAAAGAGTGTTCCATGTTCTGATGAAAAGAATGAATATTCAACAGTTTTTGTTTAAATCTTCTGTAAATGTCTGTTTGGCCCATTTAAGTCTCATTTGTGTAGAGTCCCATTTAAGTGCAGTATTCTCTCTTAATTTTCTGTTTGAATGATCTGTGCAGTTTTGACAGTGGGGTGTTGAAATTGTTGCAACATCAGTGCTGCTGTTTAGATCTCATAGAATTTGCTTTATGAACCTGGATGTTTTTGTGTTAGGCCCATAAATATTTAGAATTGTTATGTCTTGTTGAATAGCTTCCTTTATCATCATTATCCTCTTTGTCTTCCTTTACTATTGTGGATTTAAAGTCAGTTTTATCTGCGATGAGAATGGCTTATTCTGCTTTCCTCGTTCCTGTTTGCGTGGAATATTTTTCATCCCATCACTTTGAGTCTGTATGAGTCTTTGCAGATTAGATATATTTCCTGGAGACAACAGATACTTGGCTTGTTTTTTTTTTTTTTTTTTTATCCATTCAACCAGCCTATCTCACTTGAATGGGGTACTCAGACTGTTCATGTTTATTGATAAACTTAATATGTGGCATGCTGTACTGTTCTTCTTATTGGGTAGTATCTTATTGCTTTGTTTTACCTCTTATGCTATTGTTTTTATGTGGACTGTAAGCTTCAGCTTTGGGGTGGTTTTCCACTAGTGTATGTCTACTGTGCTGATCCATGTCATTGTATAATGCAGTTTTTACTATTTCCTGAAAAGAAAGTTTGATCTTGACAAATTCTCTCAGTATCTACTTGTCTGGCAATGTCTTTGTTTCTCTTTTCTGTATGAAACTTAATTGTTTTTTAGGATACAAAATTCTAGGCTGTTAGTTGTTCTGTTTTAGAAGACTGAAGATAGGGTGCTAATCCCTTCTGTTTTGTAAGGTCTCCACTGCAAAGTCAGCAGTTAACCTGATGGGTTTTCCTTTGTAAGTTACTTAGTATTTTCACATCATGACTAGGAGTTCCTCCTTTATGATCAATTTGGCCAGTCTTATGATTGTGACTGTGTCTTCGTGATTGACCTTTTACAATGTATCGCCTAGGTTTTTGTTGGGTTTCTTGTACCTGAGTGTCAAAATTTCTAGAAAGTCCTGAGATGTATCCTTAAATTAATCCACTAAATAGGTTTTTCACCCCTTGTGCATTTTTTTCTTCATTTTAAGGCATTCTAATAATTCTTACATATGGCAGTTTTACATAATCCCATATTCTTGTTATCTTTGTTCATTCCTCTAAATTTTGTTTTTATTTTTGAATGTCTGAGTTAATTTAAAAGAGTTGTCTTCATAGTCTGAGAGTCTATCTTCTTCCTGGTCTACTCTATTTGTAAGTGAAATTTTCATTTACAGAAGCTATATTTTATTTTTTATTTTTTTATTAAGTCATATACACATAGATCATGAATGCATTTATACTTATGTGGGGTACAATTTGTTGATTTTTAATTGTAAGCAATTTGGAGTGCTTACATCAAACTAATTAATATAGCTTTTGCCTCATTTACTTGATGATTGTGTTAAGACGTCCTATACATAATAGATTTGACTTGTACTCTTGCAATATGCTCCATAGGTGTGGTCCCACCCTCCCTCCAGCAAGCCTCCCCCCTCCCCTCCCTTCCCACTCCGTTTCTCTCCTTCATCTTGGGCTATAGTTTTGTTCTAACTTTCATAAGAAAGTATGAGTAAATTTAAATTGATTTCATAGAAGTACTGAGTACATTGGATACTTAGGATAATATGTTCCAGGTTCATCCATGTAAACATAAAAGAGGTAAAGTCTCCATCTTTTTAAAGTTTGCATAGTATTCCATGGTATACATATACCACAAATATATTAATCCATTCATTGGTTGATGGGCACTTGGGATTCTTCCATTACTTGGCTATTATGAATTGAGGTGCATTGAATAATACGGGGCAAATATCTTTTTTGCAAAGTGATTTTTGGTCTTTTTGATATATTCCTAGTAGAGGAATTGCAGGATCCAATGGCAGGTCTATTTTAAGATCCCGGAGTGTTCTCCAAACTTCTTTCCAAAGGAACGTGTTAACTTGCATTCCTACCAGCAGTACAGAAGTGTCACCTTTTTACCACATCCATGCCAATATCTGTAGTTTGGGGATTTTGTTATGTGGGCTACTGTTACTGGAGTTAGATGGTATTTCAAAGTGATTTTGATTTGCATTTCTCTGATGATTAAAAATGATGATCATTTTTTTTCATATGCCTATAGACCACACCCCTGTCTTCTTCAGAGAATCTTCTGTTCAAGTCTCTTGCGCACAATGAAATGGAATCACTTGTTCTTTTATTATTAAGAGCCATCTTGAGTCTGTCAACCTCTAAACTACTTCTGCTTCACTGTGTCATCTGTGGATGAAA
>CAUYQV010007734.1:0-12009 GCA_963574575.1 Galagoides demidoff
TGAAAATATTTCAAATTGTATATAAAATCAGCACACTGTACCCCATGACTGCATTAATGTGCACAGCTGTGATTTAATAAAAAAAATAAATAAGAGAAGACAAATGAAAAGCAGCATTCATTTTGTAGAAGATAACTTTGAAGCTAAGTTGATCAGTATGCTATGATTTCATAAAAACAACACCTACATTCAATCACCCTGAGAACATGTACAAAACACAATTCTTGGGAAGACGATTTTGATGAGGTTTTCTTGAAGTAGTGTTAGGAGGAAAATAATATCCCATGCTCTATGAGACGTATGCTATTTTCCCTCCAAATATTTACTTTTAGTATAAGTGATATAAGAAATGCAGTAAACATATTTATATGACACAACAGTCGTTCATTAGGAAAGACTGAGCTTCCTAACTAGTGTTCCCATATCCACGTGGTGCCCCCTAAGCCATTCTTCATGAAACAACAGAAGACTAGTACTCGGAGTACGTGAACACATAGAGAATACTTACAAATCAATATGAAAAAAGTAAGGACAGAAGAATTGAGCTGGCAGTTCATATAAGAAACACATATGCCAACAAACACGGAAAAATGCTCCTCACTGGAAATTGGTGAAATACCAATAAACGGGTGGAGACACCATTTACACTCAAAGAATTGGCAAAATTAAGGAGTCCTTAAAAACCAACTGCTGAAGCGGATGTGGCTTATGAGAATATGGGGATGCAAACCTGCACAACCACTTTGGAAAACATAGCAATAGATGTTCTGAACTAAAAATTTCACTCCCAGGGGAACCTAAGGTCAAGGAGATAAACAGTGCCACATCCTCAACATTCATACTAGTATTAATAGCAATAGCAAAACAAACAGCAAGCAAAAATTATCTGGAATCAACCCAAATAGTGAGTGACAGAAAAACAGACAAATAAATTACAGCATCCTCTCAGAGTGGAACAGTATACAGTGGTAAAAATGAATGAACTGGAGCCTCACAGAAACACAATTTTCTTTCTTTTTTGAAACAGAGTCTAACTTTGTCACCCTCAGTAGAGTGCTGTGGCATTATCATAGCTCACAGCAATCTCAAATTCTTGGGCTCAAATGATCCTCTTGGCTCATTTTTTCTATTTTTAGTGGGAATGGGGGCCTTGCTCTTGCACAGGTTGGTCTTAAACTCCTGAGCTCAAGCAATCCACCCACCTTGGCCTCCTAGAGTGCTAAGATTATAGGTGTGGGCCACTGCACCTGACCCAGAAATACATCAATCTTCATGAGTCTTATAATATTGAAAGGGAGGAAAAAAAGAAGTCTAGAAGATATATAGTATGGTATTAAAAATGTGAGTTACAGTTACCTCTGGAAGAAGAGGTGAAAAAACACAGGAAGACACAAATCATTAACAATATTCTCATCCTTCAGTTGGCTGAGGGATTCATGGGTCATCACTATATTATGATACTTTATAGTTACAATTACGGTACATATTTTTTCACATAAATTCAATTTTATATTTAAAGAAGCTATTCAAGAAATATTGGACCTTGTGATGATAGATTTCCCACATATGTTCTATTGCTTCCCAGTCCTCTTTGAATACTGGCTAAAATCCGTAGCATGGCGTAGGTGATGATTCATGATGTGGAACCTGAGATCTGGAATCATCGTCATCATCATCATCTGAACCAACTAACATCTTCCTCCTGCCACCCAAGACTTTTAGCATCTCTGATCACGTTCTCTTCCTCTTCAGGACACCAGCAGATGACGTTCCCTTGTGGCTCCACACTTTCTGCCTCCCTCTATCCCCAGTCCTGTCAACCTTACTTAACTCCTACTCAGCCTTTAGGTCTCAGCTCCACCTTACCTTCCTCAGAGTCATCTTCTCTACTTGACCTCGCCGCATCAACTCTCATCCAATCTTCTCATAACACCACGTACTTCACTAGGTATTTAGTCTTGTATTTACTCATATCAATCCTTCAGTGATTTCCATCGCCCTCCACTGAAACCTCCCTTACAAACTGATAAAGGGATGCAAGGTGAGGACTAAGGTAAGGGCCCCAAAACTCTGAGAAGGAACAGCCTTAGCTGAAACAATGATAATAATCAGTCACTGTCTGCTTCTTTCTTTTTTTTTATTTATTTTTTATTAAATCATAGCTGTGTACATTAATGCAATTATGGGGTACAATGGGCTGGTTTTATATATAATTTGAAATACCTTCACGCGGTGAAGGCTATGTCTGCTTGATTCTTGATAACAGTTAGTCATTGTCCCCTTGTTTTGCTTCTCTATAATAGCTACTCCAGTGGGCACAGTTGGTAATTGTAAAGAGTCTTAACTTTTCTCTATAGAAAACACCACCTGTTCGGAACCCAGGTGCAATTTTTGAAGTACCTTCCAGGTCCTGCACTCTAGCATATTGACTGGCCCACTTGGGCCAACGAACTGACTCATCTGGCCTTGGACAGCCACTCAAGGAACTGCATTCCAGTGGATCGGCTGGTCCCCGCCCTAGACAGCAGCCCATATAAAAGGACTGCTGATTCTACCCTGAAACCAGCCAATCAGCAGACCCTGATTGCCTAACCCTCTGCCCACCAAACTGTCTTTAAAAGCCCTGTCCCCTGAGTCCCAGGGCAGCAGATTTGACAAATCTCTCTGGTGTCCCTCCACACTGAGCACTTTGTGGAATAAACTCTTTCTCTGCTGTAAACCCTCTGGACACTTGCTTTTTGGGGGGCAGTGGGCAAATGAACCTGGCTGGGCAGCAACACTACTAGATTATAAACACTCTGAAGACAGGAACTGTGTTGTTTTCTCTGGCCATTAACTCCAAAACCTAGCTCTAAACCTAGCACATTAAGTACTCATTAATTTTTTTTGAATTAATGTATGAATCAATGATTTTAAATGAGACCACTACATTCACCAGCAAAGTCTGACACTGAGTGCCATCTATGTAAGGATAGCCTGATATATATCATATATCACATCTTATATCTTCAGCAAATATTTGAGATATATTCAATGTGACTGCATATTAAGTAGTTTTACACAATACACAGATACATTACCTGTGGATCTGTGACTAAAAGAAGCAAGTTGTGTTGGAATACAAGCATCAAAATGTAAGAACACTTGAAATAAAGATTAACAATTCCAACATTCAGTCGTAAGACTGGAAGATAAACTAGCAATGAATAATTGCAGACGTACCTGAATGCAAAAGAATACACTAGCATAACAAAATTTCAGTCTAAGATTTTCTCTCCTACAATATAGCTATTAAAACAGGATTTTCATATTTCACCGAAAAACACAGAAACTACCTTGATACTGCATGTCCTGAAAGGATCCGCCTCAGCAACACAATTTCTAATACTATGCAAATAGATACAAAGTTACTATTCTCTTTTTATTTTTCTTTTCATATATATATGTGTGTGTGTGTGTGTGTATAAGTGTGTGTATATATATTTTTCAAGTTCATTGAGGTTACAAAGAATTAGGTTTGCATAGAGGTTACAAACAATTGCATTTGTTAGGCAAAGTCCCTCTTATAATTGGATCCTGCCCCCAAGAGATGTGCCACACACCGTAATCCCCCCATCTCCCTCCCTCTTTCCTTCTCCCCACTCCCTTGTTCCCCCATCTTCCCTTTGAATTGATTTGAGTTTTTCTCTTATAAAGCATCTACTGGCTTTACATTAGAATTGAGTACATTAGATTCTTGCTTTTCCATTCTTGTGATACTTTACTAAGAAAAAATATATTCCAACTCTATCCAGGTTAATACAAAAGATGTGAAGTCTCCACATTTTTAATGGCTGTATAGTATTCCATGGTATACATATACCGCAGCTTGCTTATCCATTCCTAGGTTAGTGGGCCTATAGGTTAACTATTCTCTTGTTAAAATATTATGTTTGGGTGTATCATAATTTATAATAAGAATACAATTAAAGATAATTCTTTTTTATCTCATCTTTTTCCTCATGAAGTAACAATCGTTTCATTTCTGTAGTGCTTAAATTGTGTCAATCTAATTTCGATCATTTCTTATCAATTTGTCCTTGAGACCATATATTTGGACTACTTTAAGTTCTTTTTGTAAACCATAATTTACAAAGAAGTTCACAGCAAAACAATTATGAGAAAATGATATAAAACTAGTGAAAATTTCTAGTAATTTTCTTATATTTTCATCAGCCTTTCAAAGCACCAACACAATTCATCCCCAAAGAAAATGAGGTCTCAGTTCAAACAACCCGCCTCAGCTAATTAAAGGGACCAAGTGCCAAATGCCTGCCTACCTTAGAAAGGGCTTTTTCAGAAAGGCTTCAACTAGGCTTATCACCGTCCTTTGAACACTATTTGGAAAATCATTTTGATTTCCTGTGGCATACGGCATGACAGGAATTTTACTACGTTAATGCATCTAGAACTATCACTGGAATCCAGAGCACTGAGAAAGTAAACTTTATTTTTAATAACATGCAAAACCCCTTGCTGTTAAGAAGGCCAGCCCCTTGGTAGAACTGTGGTGTTAACATTTGCATTAGGAACAGGAGTTTTCACAGGCTTGTGAAATCACCTGTTGAAATTACCTTCTGAAAGAAATCAGACAAACTATTCTCAAAAAGAAAGCTTACCATCCTCAATAAAATTAATTTCAGGTAAACCAGCTACTCTGCGTTAGTCAATCGAAGAGAAGAAGAAAAAGAATCATTTTAGTGAACTCCAGATTGCAATGTTGATCGCATACTCCCCAACTGGGAAAAAATAAGTCAATGACTAGCTCTGCTTTTTCTGTGTCTGTGTGTGTGTGGACGGATGTGTGTGTATCACATGCCCATACATATTTTTGTATTCCTGGATGCTGATGCATACTTGTAAAGGGTATTTATTAAATCTTTGTGGCAGTAAAATTCTTGCTTTCTCCTCCGGGACTGAGTTGTCTCCACAGAACAAGCAAACAAGCACATCTCCTCCTGTCATCCGTGATTGATTCTAACACACACATTCCTCCCTTCTTCATTTTTACATTTCCGACTTGCAGGTCACTCTAAAATCAGTGGCGTGTTGTGGTTTAATTGGCAGCATTTTTTTTTCTCTTGCTAGTTGTTTTCTTTCTAGTGATACATAAAAGTACGGTGGGCCTTACAACTGATGAAACATAGTGAATGAAAAAATGACTATGTCTTCTTATACGGCACTGTAACACAAACTAAGCTCCCTGGTATGTGGCATCACTGTGATACCCATTTATTAGTTAATATAAAGATGAAAGCATACCAGAAATTTGGGGATTTGACCTTTGCGATCGCTTTCTGTTTAGTGTTTTCCCTCTTTCCTGCTAAATGTTGTGTAGAATACCCAAGTTCACCATCATCTTAAGTTTTAATGTCACACGCCCTGAGTCGGGCTTCCATTTAAAATAAGTAAGGAAATGGCAATACTGACAGAGATGAGAGGTCTATTCATCTTATAAAAAAGAGTAATGGAAAAGCAGTAAGAGAGATGCATTTAATTAATTTATGAAGCATGAATAATATTACATTTCTCCCTTTAAAAAAAAAAAAGCCCCTTTGGGTGGTGCCCTGTGGTTCAAAGGAGTAGGGAGCCAGCCCCATATACCGGAGGTGGTGGGTTCCAACCCAGCCCCGGCCAAAAAAAAAAAAAGCCCCTTGATAAAAACCCCATGCCCCCTAGGATGGCCAAAATAAAAAAAAAATACTAACAACATCAAGTGCTGGTGAGGATGTGGACAAATTGAGACCCTTACATAGCACTGACGGACACACAAAATGATACAGTCATTTTAGAAAACTGGCAATTCCAAAATATTAAACGTAGAGTTATCACGTGATCCAGCAATTCCACTCCTAAATATATATTCAAGATAAATTAAAGTGTTTTGTCCAAAAATAATAATAATAAAGTATATGTCCACACAAAAACACCAATGTTCATAACAGCATAATTCACAACAATAGAAGCAATCCAAATGTCCATCAACTGACGGTGAGTCAACAAAATGTAGTATATTCCTATGATGGAATATTATTTGGCAATGACAGGGGAATGAAGAAGTACGAGTCTATGCTATAATGTGGATGAGCCTTGAAAATAGGGCGCCAAGTTAAAGGAGGGAACCACAAAACACCACATGTTGTTTGATTCCATTTACATGAAATGTCCAGAAGTACAGTGGGCACTCACAGGCTCACACCTGTAATCCCGGTACTGCTTAAGCTCAGAGGAGTTTGAGACCAGCCTAAGCAAGTGCAAGAACCTGTCTTTACTAAAAATAGAAAAACTAGTTGTGTAGGGCGCCTACAGTCCCAGCTACTTGGGAGGCTGAGGCAAGAGGATCTCCTGAGCCTAAGAGTTTGAAGTTGCTGTGAGCTATGATGCCATAGCACTCTATCCAGAGTGACAGAGTCAGACTCTCTAAAAAGACAGAGAGAAAGAGAGAGCAAGAGAGAGAAGGAGTGAGGGAAGGAAGGAAAAGAAAGGTTCAGAAGAGGCAAATTCATAGAGACTAAAGGGGTTAGGGGCATTACGAAGGGGGGTGATGCCAAGAGGTATAAGTTTTCTTTGGGGGGCAATACAAATGCTCAAAAATTAGACAAGGTGTTGGCTGCAAATCTGTGAGTATGTAGTATACTACAAATCACTGAATTATACACTTTCAGCAGGGTGAATTTTATAGTATGTGAATACTATATAAAAATAAAAAATAAATCCATTATTTTTTATGGGTTAAGAAAAATCACCCTTTAAATGATTTTAACATATATTTCTTAAGAAAACTAATGTCAGTTCTGTCCAAATTTTTGCTAAGCCACTGAGCGGTTATTTGCCACAAAGTTCCTCCCTTTAAATGCATCTGTGCAGCAGATGTATTACAAGGACACATGTTTCGAATGTTACATCTGTTAGTAAAATGTAGAGCAGCTCAAACTGTTAATTAAATGTGAAATTGTATGTTTCAATTTGGAGCCAATATCTTGTTAAAACTGCCTAATATTTAAGGCACAATAAATCAAGCTAGTACATGGTATCTGGGACTGTTTGAGTCCTGACCTGTGTGGGAAGGCAGTCCAGTGCACTGAATATAGGCTAGACAGTTTCCATGGATACCTCACACTACTTGAGGTGTAGAAACTTGAAATTATAAACAACTCCATGAAAATTAGGCTTCACAAAATATATTAGCAAAAAGAAAACCCTCATCTTTCTTACGATGCCATAATTTATTTTGTTCATCAGTGGATAAGGTTTTCTTAGGGTGGAAAAGGAACAGATTTTTAAAAGAACAGTTTTTTACTTTGTACTTGATATTAGAGAGACATTCAAAATGTTTTATCATGAGCGGTGCCTGTGGCTCAGTGAGTAGGGCGCCGGCCCCATATACTGAGGGTGGGCGGGTTCGAACCCGGCCCAGCCCAACTGCAACAAAAAAATACCGGGGTGTTATGGTGGGCGCCTGTAGTCCCAGCTACTTGGGAGGCTGAGACAAGAGAATTGCCTAAGCCCAGGAGTTGGGGGTTGCTGTGAGCTGTGATGCCACAGCACTACCGAGGGCGATAAAGTAAGACTCGGTCTCTACAAAAAAAAAAAAAAGTTTCATTATAAACTTTAGAGCAAACCTCAAGAGTTTAAAGATACTTAACTTTTATTGCAACCTAGTAGACTGAAGTATGCCAGCTGAGTTTAATTAATGTAGCCACTGCACACTAATATGCTAGTCTTTCCAAATACAAGTACACTGTAATTACAACCAGGCTACTCCACCCACCATCCTTTTGCTCCTTCCCATGAAATAAGACTACACATCTTCCAGATGTAGCAGAAAAGCCACAGTGTTATCTGCCAACCATCTCAGAACTAAACAAAACAAAACAAAAATTAAACAAAAACAAAGCATGAGAAGAACACACATAGCTTTCATAAGGAAAGGAGATACTCCCCACACCGCTTCGCTGAGAAGACCTGACCACACACCTGGTTGGTTATCCCTTGAGCTGGTTAGAGAAGGAGGAATGAGAAAGTCATGCTATCAGCTTTTTCCTTGTCCCCAAATCTCCTCCACGATTAAGCAATCAAATCCCAGAACTTTAAAGATCATCAGCTGGCACAGAAATCCAGCTGTCTTCTTTGGGCCATTTAATCCAGTCATTACAGGAAGAGTAAGGGAAGGAACACGAATTATTTTGAAGAGGGAGACAAATGATTCACTAAATTTTAATTGAATTAAACTAATATTTGATTATGTACCAGGACAATTTCACAAACATGTCATTTGATGCTCATAGCAAACTATTAGTAACACGGAGCTCAGCAGAGTCAACTGCCTTATGTATGTCCCAAGTATTTTCAAAAAGTAAGCATTTGTTTCAATGTAATTTTAAAAAAGACAGGTTTTTGAAAAATTAGGAAACATTCGCTAGAAGTGGAGGGTGCCAGAGCTGGGAGTGAAATATCACAAAAAAAAACTTTGCCTAGGAAAATATTTACATTAAATGGTAACTGTGCTCTCAGTTTTCCATACTGATGCCAACTTTCCTCTCCTATTTCTTATTCACTATCATCCTGATTCTACCAAATTCTTCCAGTTTTCTTAGTCTCTTTTCATCTAAGCTAGAATCCCTTTTACTTCTGGGTGTCTGATCTTTTAAAGGGATCTCTACCATAACACCCTGTCAGTGGCACCTGGGGGACTCTACCACTCCCAAGGCCTTCACCAGAGACTCCTCTGTGGTCTCAGCATTCATGCCACTTTCTTGGAAAAGCTGTTTCCTGGACACCCCCTCCTATCCCACCATTCTTCCTCTGGGTATACACTCAAAGCACTCTGGATTTCTCTGCCAGAGTAATTTTTAAAAAGAAATTAACTAATAATCTCTGTCCAGCTATACGGTTGGTATCTGACTTTCTCCCTAACCTCTAAACCCTGTGCAGTACAGTAAATTGTTCATCAGCACATGTCCAGGGCCGAGCAGATATTCAGCAGATTTTTTGGGAAGTCTATATTGTTGCATCCATTTTTTCCCCCTATTTTGTCATGATTTTCTGAAAAAAACAAAAATATTTTTCATAGAATTCAGATTCTAGCTTTTCAAAATCACCTAAAAAGTCATACTATGACTTATTTATGAAATAAATAAGCTTTGTCCTATTTTGGCCTCGAAGAATAGAAAATAACCACTCTCAGCACATATGGGCCCAGCATAGAAATATATATGGGGTCATGCTTCAGGCATGTGTGAAGATGTGGGGAGGACGGCCAGGCAGAACGGAAAGTCCCTATGTGCACTCCAGCCACAAGTCAAGTCTTGAAGTCTAAGCCACGTCTGTCCACTATCACACTCCATCAGTATCCTGAGCTCTGAGCTCCTCGATGCCTTTCCACACAGTCCTTACCTTTCCTGGCATTAAAGTTTTGTGCTCTGCAGCTTCTGTCATCTGGAATAACCTCCCCGTACCTTTCTGCCTTGTGGGCTCTTCATCTCATGTCAATCCTTAGCCAAAAGCAACCCTGGGCCCTTGCTTTACCTCTCCAGGGACAGAGAAGGGAAAGGATTTTTGACTCTAAAGCATCTGAGCAGACACTTTGGAGTAAGACACTCTGTGAAGCATAGGACACTGCGTGTTTGCCCAAGGGATTTCACAGGTTTAAGAAAGCCATCCCCAACCTGCATTTTAAAAGCCTCCACTTAAGTCAGAATTAAGATTCGTTATGCCAGTGCCATGCTACTAGCATTTTAACTCCTTGAAAAAAAGGGGGGGGGGATGTTAATATCTATCTTCCTTCTGGGAAATAGAAAAAGTTTTATAAAAATCCATTGCCAAAGTCTCAAAAAATAGACAACTAATATTTATAAATAAAAATAAAAGATTTCAAAAAACAGATCATGCCAAATCTTATAGACAATAGAAAAAGGAGAAATACTTCAAAATCATTCTACTTAATATGGATACACCTGATATTAAAATTGGAAAAAATATATTATTATAAAGGGGAAATTACAAACATAATTCACTTTTAAATGAGGATGCAGTATCCTGTATCCTAAACAACATATTGGAAAAAAAAAAAAATAAGAAGTTAATTGATGACTCCATACTGAACCTGGGTCAAAGCGTTCTATAATAGACATACTCTTATTGGACAAGGTGAATGTTACTTTCTTTGCATTACTATTATTATTATTGCTTAATGCTTTGTTGCAGCAATCGTCTGATTTCTTTTTGGAATGTATTTATCTTCATTCATTCTTTACGAGGTTTTTGTTTCTAGTCCTTATCTTAAACATTGTTATTGTTCTTAAATTGTAAGCCTTTTTAATTCTGTGAAGGCAAAAAGTGGAAACCTAATAATCGCATGTATATGTAAAAATAAAAAAATTAAAAATAAAATAAAATAATCCACTGCCAAAGACACTATCAGATATCCTTGCCCTGTAGGTCTGTAGTTACCAAAGGAGAGAGTGAATGACAAAGCCACTAGTTTGCTGCTGGAAGAGGCCACGGGACCAAGGTTGGCCAGCTGCTCCCCAATCCTCTTCCTTCTCCTCTGGGCTCACCACCAGACTCCATTTCCTGGTCTTCAGTAACCAGGTGGGACCAGGTGGGACCAGATGGTTGAGTCTGCGCAGACTGAAGGTGAGCAGCAGAGCTGTGGATATGGCCTATGTGAGAATCTTGTGTTCCTTCCTTCCTCGCAGGCAAAAGAGCCTAAGAGGATTTGGTGCCCCGGAGGGAAGGAACCTAGGGCCCTGGACTGTTAGGGGAGGCTGGCCGGTTTGAGGAGTAGACCTGCCTTACTAGGAGGGCTCATATTGGAAATTTAACTTTCACTATACAACATAATTATAGACTTTTATTACAGTAAATCATGGAGATGTCCAGGTTTAGTTGTCTTGTTAGCTAGTTTAACCTTAAATAACATAGCCAGTTTGGGTCCGTGCGTAAACCGGTCCAGTCCTGGGCAGCTCTACCTGTGTCTCCTTCTAGGGTATTTTGTTCAGATTCTTCTTTGTCTGCAGAAACTCTGACGCTGAGCAATAGCTAATCATGAAGTTGCCATGAGAAGTCACCTAAGAATGTAATCTCACCTATAACAGAGTTTCCTAGTTGTCTTTTACCTTGCCCCAGCATTCCCTCTTTCTAGCATCTTTGCCTTGTCTCTCCTAAGCATTTTTTCTATTGTCTCCAAATTCTCTTTACTAGAATTCTCTCTTTCCCTCTCTGTCTCTTTCTCTCTCTCTCTCTCTCTCATACCCGCCCCTACTTTCTCTTTCCTCTGTGGCAGTCCCTGCATAGATCCAAGCTCCTAAAAGATACCCAAAAGGAAAAAGAGGAAAACTAACTGACTCAGGCCACATGCATGTCACCAACTGTTTTGAAATGCTCTCTAGCATTCTGCTGGGTCTCCACCAACCTTCCACTTCCCATTTTCATTTGTCCCCTCTTTGGACGGCTGAAAATATTTCCCTCCCCACAATGATGCCTTAAGGCTTACTAAGCTTCTCAAGTCCTTAGAAATCCCTCAATGACATGTGTATCTCAAGAACAATATTTATGAAGAATGGGATCCATGATTTTGTTTTTATTTTTTTATTATTTTACTAGCTATGAAAGAAACATGACCTAAATTCCTTAGTGTGATTAGCTCCCATGTAGAAAGTGCCCAATTAACTGCGATCTCTAAAAAAAGAAAAAGTAGGCTCGGCACCTGTGGCTCAATTGGCTAAGGCACCAACCACATACACCTAAGGTGGCAGGTTCGAATCCCCAGCCCAGGCCCACCAAACAACAATGATGGCTGCAACCAAAAAATGGCCAGGCACTGTGGTGGGCGCCTGTGGTCCCAGCTACTTGGGAGGCTGAGGCAGGAGACTCGCTTGAGCCCAGGAGTTGGAGGTTGCTATGAGCTGTGATGCCATGGCACTCACTCTACCCAGGGGGACAGCTTGAGGCTCCGTCTCAAAAAAA
>CAUYQV010007739.1:0-23341 GCA_963574575.1 Galagoides demidoff
GTTCTCCACTGCTTTTGTCCTCTTTAAGGGGTCCAGAAGTCCCTCAATGACTCCCTATGTCTCCAAAGGGATGTTTCTGGGCAGATCCCATCAGCCAGAGATGCCTGAAGTCTTCTCTCCCTGTACTACCATGCCCAGTTGTAAGGAAGCTGTTACCCAGCTGTCATCTTGCTCCTAATCACTGTCTCTTCATTTTTTGATGGCCAGGATTCTTTAAAAAGTAGACTCCATCTTATTTTCTTAAAACTTCAGGAGATACAAACATTTAGATTTCACAGTTTGCATCTGTAGGGTTAAAGTAAAATTTGCCTAGATTTGTCTTCTTAATAATTCCTCAAATATATTCACTTATACCCAGGCTGATCCAAGTCTTGCTTACACTATTGGAGTAGCCTCTTGAGTGATTAATACCAACCTTTGCTCCTTGCAATCCATTCTGTTCTTTGAAGCCAGAGTGATATTTTCAAAACTAAAATTTGCTTATATCACTTTCCTTACTAGAACTATTTACTGGTTTCCAGTTGCTCTTAGAATAAAGACCAAGCTCCTTATCATGGCCCTACAAGGGGTTTCTTGGGCTGGGGTCCTTTTAATTTCTTCAAACGCATCTTGTATAATATAATACCTGTACTTCCCCTGCTTTCTGTGCTTCAGCCATAGTGGTCTTCTAGCTTTTTTAAACACTGTGCTTTGTTCCATCAAAGAGACTTTGCACATGCTGTTCCCTGTATTTGGAATGTTATTTCACCCCTTTCCTCCTTTCTTCCCACTGAGTAAACTGTTACTCATCAAATCACTAAGATTCTAGACTTGATATGCACCTGCTGTTTATTTGTTCACATACTTTCTTGGGCCTTTCATCTTTCCTCCATTAGGAGGAAAGAAGCATTATCATACTTCCTAATTATGTTTTTTTGTAATTGTTTGATTAATGTCTTTTTCTCTTCCTCCTCTACATTTCATTATTTTATGTTCACAACAGTGCTTAGGAGGAAGAAGAGAAAATAAACTCAGGAATGGAAGGTATCATGTAGGCATCCAGTACAATCCTAGTCTATTTCTCATTCCTTTGTGACACAACTCGCAGGAGGCTGTGGAGCCTGTGTTTGAACATTTCCAGTTTTCAAATGGCTTACTTAGTAACACCTAAGCATTTCCCTCACTGGAAAACATCTTTTTTTTTAATATATATTAAGTCAAAATATTTTCCTATATGATGGGGGGAAACTTCATTAAACCAGAAATTAGACCAACTTTTAGTTGGCATTATGCTGATGGCTGCTAGTATGGTGCCTGATGCAGAGTATAAATTCAATAAACACATTTAAATTTGAATGAATGAATATGTGAAAAAGATCATTAACTTGCATGCATATGGTTACATGGTGCTTTCCCATACACAGGCTCCTATAATCCTCCCAATAGGGCTATGAAGGTAGCACTGTTCATCTTCATTTTATAGAAAAGGGAACTGAGTCTCAGAGGATGTAGGAAGCCATCACCTGAAGCCCCCCAGGATTACCAAATGTCAGAGCCAAGTCTAGAATCTCATTTCCAGTGCTCCCATGTCTTCTCATTTGTCATACCATCCACATTTATCTGAGGGTGTCATCAAACACTGCCTCAAGGCATTACTGGGCTTCTAGGAATGGAGTGAGCTGCAAGCCCTATCACTGTTGGAGTTTAACCCTTTTCACCGGGTGCTCTTCTTGGGTCATTAGGAAACTTCAGGTAGCAACAATGCTAAGGTCCCAGAGAGAATTCACAACAATCCAAATCTCTTTCTCTTTTTCTCAAATAATAGAAGAGAAAAAGTGTCTTCATTCTAGATGTGCCTTGCATTTCACCAGGCATAAATATGTATTATAGTTGAAAGCATCATGAGTTTATACCACTAAACAGGTGGTCATTTTGTGCAGTGCCTTCTTTGATCAACAGAGTCATATCATGCCTAACATCTCTGAGTAGAAAGGTTCTAGGCCATAAATATATATCCTTAGAAGAGAAAAATACTATAGGAATGTGACTTCTTTTTGGACCATGTATTTCTTTCCATTTTTAGCTTCAACTTGGAGTGAAGCTAGTGCTCATTTTGGAGATCACTATTAAATCATAGGTTCTGATATCCACCTCTGAATCAATTTTGTTTAGAAAAGTATAGCATATATGAAAGTAGGGAGAATGTCATAGTGAACCTCCATGTCACCTTTCAGTCTCAATGATAATCAACTCATGCCATGCTTATGTCAACTGCTCTCTCATCTGCTTCTCTACTGCCCTGCTAATTTTGAAACACATATCAAAATATAGTCTCAATGCAATTACTGGGATTCCCAAATTAATAATAATTCCTCTGTATCATCATATATCCAGTTATTGTTCATATTTACCAGATGGTCTTATATCTTTGGTACCAGTTTGTCCAAGGCAGGATCTAAATAAGATCAAAATGTTGTGGTTGACTAATGATTCTCTTTTAATTTGTGTCTTTCTCTTTTTATTCCTTGGGATATTTTATTGATAAAACTGGATTTTTTGATTAGTAAAGTTCCCTCTAGTCTTGATTTTGCCAATTACATCCCCATGGTGTCATTTAATATGCTCCACTGGCCCTGTATGCCTTATAACCACATAGTTAGTTCTAGAAGACACTTGACCAGGCTTAATTTTTGGCAAGACATCACAACCACCAGCAATAGACCAGTAGACCAATGTGATCTCTTGGAAGAAATTGAGCTTTCTACTCTAGTAGTTAAGAGTTTGTCTTTGATGCCAGTCACATCTTAAACCCTTGTTGTTTTCTTTCCTTTATGTGACTTTTGTCAAGGAATTCTGAGCCTTGATCCTCTCAGATTTGATGTGAGGTTAATTACAATTCCTACTACCTGAGGTTACTGCCTGAAATGAGATGGGTATCAGTATGCTTAACCTTGTATTGGATGCATAATAAATGCTGAGCAAAGACAAGCTCTTACTTATCAGACCATTCTGTATTTATATTCTTCCTCCTGTTCCATCTTCTCTTTCTCCTCTACATTTCATTATTTTACGATTATAACCTTGCTTATGAGAAGGAAAGGAAGAAAAGGGATTGTGTAGGCACCTAAGCCAATTCTTATCTATTGCTTTTTTCCCTACTGTATCCTGTAAGAGCTTGTGAACACTCCAAGGAATGGGTTGCTCAGTGAGCCCTTAAGTAGCCTATTCCATCACTACTATTTTAGAACAACCCTTTTCTTTTTTTTTTTCGAGACAGAGCCTCAAGCTGTTGCCCTGGGCAGTGCCGTGGCATCACAACTCACAGCAACCTCCAACTCCTAGGCTCAAGCAAGTCTCCTGCCTCCGCCTCCCAAGTAACTGGGACTACAGGTGCCCACCACAATACCCAGCTATTTTTTGGTTGCAGCTGTCATTGTTGTTTGGCAGGCCCCAGGCTAGATTTGAACCCACCAGCTCATGTGTATGTGGCTAGTACCTTAGCTGCTTGAGCCACAGGCACCAAGCCAGAACAACCTTTTTAATATTGAGTCAAAATATTTTCCTGCATACTTCTCGTCTTCATAGTTTGTAGTTCCATTTGTTAATAATCTACTGAGAAAGTCTCCCCTCTTGATTTATTAGAGAGACTCTATCTTTTAGAGTCAAAGAGATGAAGGTTCTGCTATCAGTTTTGCCACAAAAATTCTATGTGCCTTTCGGTGTATAACTTAAATTTGTGAGCTTTTGTTTTCTTATGAGTGAAAAGAAGTTAACAATATCTACCTTATTGTATAAATTATTTTTTTCAGATTAACTGAGACAGTGCATCTCAGATATTTAACAATTGGCACATGGAAGAAAATCATCAAAAGTTTGTCTTCTCTCTAGTTCTAAGTGACAGGCTTTCAGGTATTTGGAGATATTTTAAGTCTCAGTTGAATTTTTCTTCTCTCCTGAAAATAATCCCTCAGTTCCTTCAACAGTTTTTCATCACATGAGTATGAGGCTTGTCTTAGACTCTGTCTTTCATAGTTTATGATACTATCACAAAATGTCTGAAACTTTATAAATGACCAAAATTTATTTTGCCATGGTACTGGAGGCTGGGAAGTCCAAGATCAAGGTGCCAGCAGGACTAGCGTCTAGTGAAGGCTGCTCTTTGCTTCCGCGATGGAGCCTTGTTGCTGCATCCTTCAGAGGTGAGGAACACTGTGTACTTACATGGCAGAGGGAACAAAAAGGGCAAGAGAATACTCTGTTTAACTTTTAACCCATTTATAAGTGTGCTTGTCTTGTTCATAAAGGTAGAGCCCTCATGATTTACTTACCTCCAAGAGGTCATACCTCTTAAATACTGTTGTATTTTTCGACATGACTTTTGGAGATGACATCATCATTTTAACCATGGCAGACTCAGTCTTATCCTAACCATCCTAATTACTAGCCTCTGAAACAACTCCAGTGTGTCTAAATGTCTTAGTATATGATATACAATTTAAGAAGAAAGAAGTTAGAATATACAGAGACCATTTCAGTTGCCTCTGAACAACTAAACAGAGAAAAAGTGCTTTAAAGGGTTGACTAGCACTGACATCAGTCCATGGCTTCCCAAGGGGAGTACCTCAAAAGTGACTGTAGCGATATGCAACAATGAAGTATGTAGCATGTTTGCAAAATTAATTGTCCAACCTTGTGTAATGACAGATCTGATGGCCATTCCAGAAAAGCAATCCAATATTGCTTTGAAAAGTAGACTAGGCACTGGCATTGGTGCATTGCTTCCCAAGGAGAGTACTTCCATAATGATACTCAGCAATGAGGCATGTAGTACTTTTTGTAGGATGAGTTCATGAACTTTATTGTACAATCTCATAGTAGGTATTCAAGACATGACTTTTGAGCAGCTTAGAAGAGACTAAAGCTAAGAAGGAGAAATCTCTTATCAATATCACATAGCCAATAGATTATGGAGCTAAGATTTAAAGCCATGTTTGTCTGGTTCCAGAGGCTATGGTCTCAACATGTAAAGTATAGAGTCTCCATCATCACTGGTTCCTTCTGTCACAATTTGGCATGCACAAGCCTATTCTATCATCCAATAGCCTTTCTTGGATTCTAGAGTCCCTCCTGTCTCTGTCTCCTTTGTAATCTTTCTTTGATGGTGAGACTTTCTTCTGCATTTTACCTCTTAGTCACTTCTCAGCCCTTTGGAAGCTGGCTTCTGCTCTACCACCTAATCACTCATGTTCTTATCTCAAAACTCAGCAAAGACCCTCTGTTGACTCAGTCAAAACCCTCTACTCAACCCATTCTTCAGAGAGCATCCCTTATTAAGTAAGCCTGGGCTTGGCTCCTTAAACTTAAGCTTGCTCCAATCTGAATATTTTTCAGAAATTATTTTTTACTTCCCTTTAAAAAATTAGGGAAATAGCAGGAAAAAAGAGGCATGGCAGCTGCTTGGGGATGGAGTAGTACATGTTAATGAAGTTTTTTCTAACTCTCTAAAGCAGTTCTCTGGTTGCTATTTCTCTAATGTATAGATACCAATTTTGAATGGAGATAGACAAAATATAGGTATAGCTATTTCCCATTATTCATAATTGGTCTGCTCTTCAACTATATACAGGTATATACATACAGGTAATTTTTTTTTTACTTATTTTTATGTAGTCAAGGAGGTATTAATTGTCTTCAAGATAAAGAAAGTTATTAGAGATATTTTGAAATTTTGTGGGTTTTTGTGAAAAGTTATAAAGCAGACCTAGGTTTTGAAGCCAGCCAAGTCTAGATTTGAAGTCCAGATTTTGTGCTTACCGTTGGCTGTTATTGGACATGTGATTTAGCCTACTTGAGTTCCATTTTCCTAACTGTAAGATGATAATAATAATAATAACACCTTCTTTGTAGGGATATTATATAAGATGATGGATAGGAAGAAAGGTAGTATAAAATGGCTGGGTGTTGTGGCAGGTGCCTGTAGTCCCAGCTTCTCAGGAAGCTGAGGCAAGAGAATCGCCTAAGTCCAGGAGTTGGAGGTTGCTGTGAGCTGTGATGCCATGGCACTCTGTGGAGGGCAAAACAGTGAGACTCTGTCTCTACAAAAAAAAAAAAAAGTAGTATACAAATCAGACAGGCCTAAGTTAAGTTCTCATTTTGCCTCATACTTTGATGATGTAATTTCATTACTCATAATCTCCTGGGAATGACAATGGTATTTAAGTCATAGACTTAGAGTATATAAGACTGTGCAATACCTGATCAATATTACCAATACCTGATCAATATTAGTTGTTACTTCTTTTCTCTTATTTTTTTTTTGTTCATCTTCTCTTTCCTTTTCTTTTTCTTCTGTTCTTGCTTCTGATTAAAACCTCCAGCACATAGTAGGTATATAATAAATAGTAATTGCCTCACCCTCAGGGTCCATTTATTTAAAAATCACAAGGGCAATCAGTTCACAGTGACAAGAAAAGTCATACTGCCTTTTCCAAAGGCAAATATCTCTGATAGTTGATTCTAAGTGACATACTGTTTTTCTAATAGACAATATTCAAAAGAATAAAATAATTCTAAGCGAGTGTAGATGTGCCTAGAATCTCTTCTGTCAATGACTTCATCATTGAACATAATTATATAAATGTGGCTTTCTAAATGATCCTTATTATAATTATATTCCTTGTTGAGGTAGATATTTACATGTACAGGAAGTGAAGCACAGAGAGATGCAGGCACTCTTTATCAGTGTAGTGAGAGCACTGGGATTGTAACCCGGACGTCTGGCTCCAGTGATATTCTGCTGTGGCTTTAGTGTGTGTAACAACAGTCCTCAACCTTTTGTGCATCAGGGATTGGCTTTGCGAAAGACAATTTTTCCATGGAGGGAGGGCAAGGAGGGAAGGGCAGGCATTAGATTCTCATAAGGAGCATGTAACCTAGATTGCTGGCCTATGTGGTTTGCAGTAGGGTTCCTCCTTCTGTGAGAATCTCAGCCCATGCAGATGTAATGAGAGGTGCAGCTCAGGTGCCAACGATGTGAGCATTGAGGGGTGGCTGTAAATACAGATGAAGCTTCTTCACTCACTTGCCCACTGCTTACCCTCTGCTGTGCAGCCCATTTCCTAATAAGCCACAGACCAGTACTTGTTTACGGCCTGGGGGTTGAGGACCACAGACATGTAACATCCATTTCTGGGTTAAATGATCTAGACTTCTGAAATCCCATTTGCCATGACAGAAATATGTCTACAATGAACCTGATAAGAATCTGCCCTTTCATAACTTACTCAGACAAGTTTCCAAAGCTCCTTTTTAAAGACCAACATAAACTCAGTATGGGTCTAGCTGGACTAAGCTTGTCCCCTCCTGTCCCCTGACCTTTCTTTTTTTGCCCCCACTCATGGTCCTGTGGAAGCCTCACCAGCAGGAGAGACTTCCTTCTTCAGAGGGCTCCGAAGGGAAAACAGGCGTGCTGGAAAAATGGACATCACCAGGGACCACAGAAGGGAAATTGAGTAGTTCTTTACTCAGAAACTTGCCATTAAGTTAAGCTAGCATTTAGGGACATAAACTCCACAATCTTGGACAAATCCGTCACTTGAAACTTTCCTATTTGCCTCTCATCTCCAGATGTTCTCACAGCAGGGGAGAGAAGTTACTACCCATCAAAGGACAGCAGGCTTAGAAGACAGGTCTAGTCTGTTAGGTGGGGCTAATATCCTTGGCTGAAGGCTTCCCTTAGGGCAAGTGTATGAGCTCCATCCAGGCTTCCCCTTCCAGGACTGAGCAGTCCAGGAGCAACGCCTTGTAGGACACAGACTGAGAGGAGGAGCCGTCCTCTGCAGAACTTGGATTTGTTCAAGACTGAGAAGCCCTTGGCAGTTTAAGGTCACAGGGCAAGATGCCTTAGAAAGATGACTCAGGATTAGATGGATGAGGCTACTGATATGGCTATGTCTTCTCCCTGGAGTTATAACTGATGTTTCCTCTTGGTCATAATTGGTCTGCCGTTCATCACTTTCACAATTGCTATCAGCTCAGTTACAGGCAGGACAAATGGTTTGGAGGTCGTTTAGAACAAAGTAAGCATAATCTATTGCCCTGTTGCCTGAGCTGCAAGGATCACATAGATTAGGCATCCAAACAGCTCCCAGTCTCAGACCTCAGACCTCACCACTGATCATGCAACAAACATTTATGGAGTGCTTACTTGGAGGGATGCCTTGTGCAAGGAACTTCTGATAAAATAAAGCAAAGAACTCATAGTCCAGTGAAGAGAAAAGACATACAGAAAAATATGTATACAATATAGTAAATTCTCTAACAAATGTGTTGTCTGAAATATAATGGGGACCTTTAATTCTGCTGGAAAATAAAGGGTTTTCAGAGATTACAGTTGTAATGGGTCTTAAAGAACGAGTGTGATTTGATTCCAGGTAGAACAGAGAAAAGGCTTTTTTTTAAGTTTGAGCAAACCCATGTGCAAAGATACGGTGGCATACAAGTTTGTCACCTGTCTGGCTCATGAAAAGTGATCCAGTGTAGCTGGTATATCGGACTCGGACAGACTATGGCAGTCGGCTATGAGGCTAGAGATTATTTGGCATTACTTTCTGAAGGGCCCTGTGTGCCAGGCTAAGAAGCAGAATATTTATGTTTGTCTTAGTCAAAGCTCTTTTTCTTTTCTTTTCTTTTCTTTTCTTTTTTTTTTTTTTGAGACAGAGTATCACTTTATTGCCTCAGGTAGAGTGCTGTGGCATTATAGTTCACAACAACCACAAACTCTTGGGCTCAAGAGATCTTCTTTCCTCAGCCTCCCAAGTAGCTGGGACTACAGGCACCTGCCACAATGCCCAGCTAATTTTTAGAGACAGGTTCTTGCTCTTGCTCAGGCTGGTCTTGAATTTCTGAACTCAGGCGATCTACCCACCTCAGCCTCCCAGAGTGTTAGGATTACAGGCATGAGTGCCCGCGCCTGGCCCAAATCTCTCTTTTTTTAAATTGATATATAATAGTTGTACATATTTTTGAGGTACGTGTGATATTCTGATATATGCATATAATGTACAACGATAAAGTCAGGGTAATTGAAATATCCAATCACCTAAAACATTTACCCTTTTTATGTTGGGGAAATTCTGATACTTCTCTATAATGTAATATTTGTATACAATAGTTATAGTCATTTTGAACTACGTAATGCATTATTGTCAACTATTACAGTACTATTCACACTAAATATCTTCCTTCTAGAGAACTGTATTTTTGTTCCTATGAGCTAACTTCTCTTCATCTGCCCTTTTTACCCATCCTTTTCAGTCTCTGGTAACCACCAATGAACTTCCTGCCTTTATGAGATCAATTATTTTTAGCTCCTACCTGTAATATTTGTTTTCCTGTGACTGGCCTATTTCATGTTAATGTCCTCCAGGATCATCCATGTTGCTGCAAATGACAGGATTTCACTTCCTCTGTGTACATGTGCTACATTTTCTTTACTTATTCACTGATGGACATCTCAGTTGATCCCATACCTTGGCTATTGTGAATAGCGCTGTGATAAATATGGCAGTGCAGATATTATTTTTAATGGATCCGGGAACAGAGATTAATCAGATATCTTTTTAGTACTCTGATTTCCTAGAGTATGTGGATATATACCCAGCAGAGGATCAAATGGTAGTTCTATTTTTTAGTTTTTTGAATAAACTCCACAGTTTTCCATAGATTCCAAAATTCCGCAAATTATACTAATTTATGTTCCCACCAGTGTTGCTAGATGAGTATTTAGTTGAGTGTTTCCTGTCCTCCTCATGCTCACCAGTATCCATTCTTTTTTTGTCTTTTTGATAAAAGCCATTTTAACTGGGGCAAGATGATATTGTGTTTTTGATTTGCATTTTGCATTTCCCTAATGCTTAGTGATGTGAAGCATTTTTTCACATACTAAAGCAATCTACAGATTCAGTGCATCCTTATTAAAATATCAGTGACGTTTTCACAGAAACAGAAAAAAAATCCTGAAATTTATATAGAAGTATCTAAGATTCTGAATAGCCAATACAATCCTGTGCAAAGAGAAGAAATCTTGAGGCATCAGACTGCCTGACTTCCAAATAGGCATCATAAGTAAAACCATGATACTGGCATAAAAACAGACATGTGGGTCAGTGGAACAGAAGAGAGAAACCAGACATAAATTCTTACATTTATAGCCTACTCATTTTTTGACAAAGGCGCCAAGAACATACATTGAGGAAGAGGGAATCTTTTCTTTTTTTTTTTTTAAATAATTCATTGATGTTTTATTTTTTATTTTATTTATTTATTTATTTATTTTTTGAGACAGAGCCTCAAGCTGTCCCCCTAGGTAGAGTGCTATGGCATCACAGCTCACAGCAACCTCCAACTCCTGGGCTCAAGCGAGTCTCCTGCCTCTGCCTCCCAAGTAGCTGGGACTACAGGCGCCTGCCACAATGCCCCACCATTTTTTGGTTGCAGCTGTCATTGTTGTTTGGCGGGCCCAGGCTGGATTCAAACCTGCCACCTTAGGTGTATCTGGCTGGTGCCTTAGCCATTTGAACCACAGGCGCTGAGCCAGGGGGCGTCTTTTCAATAAATGCTACTGGGAAAACTGTATAACCATAAGCAGAAAAGTGATGCTAGATCCTTGTATTACCATATACAAAAATCAAATCAAAATACATTAAAGCCTTAAATCTAAAACCTCAAACTATGAAGCTACTAGAAGAAAACATTGGTGAAATGCTGAAGGCCTTTGATCTGGGTAGATCATTTTTAGGTAAGTCCTTAAAAGCATAGGCAACAAGAGCAAAACATAGACAAATGGAATTTTAACAAGCTAAAAGATAAAAATAATCTGATTTAAAAAATGGGAAAAGGAAGGGGCCTATTCCAGCTTCAGGGGGTTAGGGTATGCAGCCTGAGAAAGGTAGGCTTTAAGTAGAGAGTTGATGGATGAACAATGGGGATGTTATTAGATGGAGGAAAAGTGTCTTAAGAATAAGAATAGTAAATGAAGGGTAGAGGTGAAAAAGCATGGTTAGAGCACAGGGCGCAGATGGGTTGGTGGCCACTGGTGATGTTGAAGGGAGTAGCAGAGGCCAGGGATTTTGGGGTCCTGTCATCAGCACACAGGCATCTAAATGACTTATGGTAGTTGAGTGGGATCTGACAGAAATCGTGGCCAGGAGGCCAGAGTCCTTGTGGGTTCAAGTAATGAGGGCAGCCTAGCCCTGGTTTGAAAGCCAGAGTTACACATCTTTCTTGCACTCATGTTGGTACCAGAAGGTCCAGGCCTCAGGAATAAGAGTGTCAGTGCACTAATTTTATAGGTAAGATAACCGAGGCCCAGAGAGGCCTGACTTGGCTAAGGTTGCACTCTTTTTCCTGGGCAGCCGTTGGCTGGTAGAGTCAGCCTAGGACCTAGATTAGCATAACCTGGAGAAAACTCAGCGGAGTGCTGGAGCCCCAGACTTCATGCAGAAGAAAAGAATTCTATGTACACGTACGGTGCATTCCCTTCTCAGGACTTGCCAGTGACAATTAGCGTGTTAATGGCTCTAAGTGTCCTATGTAGAGCAGTTATTCTTTTTTCTCTTTTTCTAAAATTTTATTTTTAATCAACATAAAATAATTATACATATTTATGGGATAGGGTATGGTTTTTCAATACATGCTTTACATTAGGACATACAGCTTATCTCTAATCTCACATATTTATCATTTCTTTGTGGTGAGAAGATTCAAAATCCTCTCTTCCTGCTATTTTGAAATATTCGGTATGAGGCGCTTAACCGTAGTCACCCTAGTGCTCAGGAGAACAGCAGAATTTCCTTCTATCTAAACGTCACTTTGTACCCACTGACTGATTTCTCCTTCATCCCCCCCCTTTTCCCTCCTCCCACACCCACTCTACTTCTATGAGATCAGCTTCCTTAGATTTCATAGGAGTGACAGCCTATGACATTTGTCTTTCTGTGTTTGTCTTACATCCCTTCATAGAATGTTCTTTGGATATATATACCCAGTAGTGGGATTATTGGATCATAAGGTAGTTATCTTTTCATTTGTTGGAAGAATTTTCATGCTGTTTTCCATAATGGCTGTACCAATTTACATTCCCACCAACAGTGCACCAGAGTTCCCCTTTCTGCACTTCTATGTCAACAATTGTTATTTTTTATCTTTTGATAACAGCCATTCTTTTTTTTTTTTTTTGAGACAGAGCCTCAAGCTGTCCCCCTAGGTAGAGTGCTGTGGCATCACAACTCACAGCAACCTCCAACTCCTGGGCTCAAGCGAGTCTCCTACCTCTGCCTCCCAAGTAGCTGGGACCACAGGTGCCCGCCGCAACGCCTGGCTATTTTTTTTTTTTTTGTTGCAGCCATCATTGTTGTTTGGTGGGCCTGGGCTGGAATCGAACCTGCCACCTTGCCACCTTAGGTTTATGTGGCTGGTGCCTTAGCCACATGAGCCACAGGCACCAAGCCATTTTTGTTTTTTTTTTGAGACAGAGCCTCAAGCTATTGCCCTGAGTAGAGGGCTGTGGTGTCACAATTCACAGCAACCTCAAATTCCTGGTCTTAAGTGATTCTCTTGCCTCAGCTTCCCAAGTAGTTGGGACTACAGGTGCCTGCCACAACGCCCAGCTACTTTTTGGTTGTAGTTGTCATTGTTGTTTATCAGTCCCTGACTGGATTCAAACCCACCACCTCTGGTGTATGCGGCTGGCACATTAGCTGCTTTAGCTACAGGTGCCACCAATAATAGCCATTCTAATTGGGGTGAAGTTATATCTCATTGTGGTTTTGGTTTGCATTGACCTATGATTAGTGAAGTTAAGAATTTTTTTTAACATACCTATTGGCCATTTGTATGTCTTCTTTTAAGAAATATCTATTCAGGTCTTTTGCCCATGAATTAATTGGATTATTAGGGAGAATTTTTTTTTTTTTTTTGCTATTGAGTTGTTTCAGTTTCTCATATACTTTGGATATTAATCCCTTGTCAGATGCATAGTTTACACATATTTTCCCCCATTCTATAGATTTTCATTCACTGTTAAAGGTTTCCTTTTCAAGACAAAAGCTTTTTAATTTTATATAATTTCATTCATCTATTTTTGCCTTTGTTTCCTTTGCTTTCGGTGTCTTGTCCAAGAAAATTCATGTCCAGACCAATGTCAACCTATCTGGTCCTTTTTTTTTTTTTTTTTTTAGAGACAGAGTTTCACTTTGTCACCATTGGTAGAGTGCTGTAGTGTCACAGCTCAAAGCAACCTCCAGCTCTTGGGCTTAGGCAATTCTCTTGCCTCAGCCTCCCGAGTAGCTGGGACTACAGGCTCCCGTCACAGCACCCGGCTATTTTTTTTGTTGCAGTTTGGCTGGGGCTGGGTTTGGGGCCCCCCTCGGTATATGGGGCCAGTGACCTACTCACTGAGCCACAGGCATTGCCCAATCTGTCTGGTCTTGTTCAATCTATTCTTTTCCAAATTTGTGTGATTCCCAGAAATAACCTTCACTTTATCACCTCAATTTTGTTGAACTCAGAGTCAGTTAATATCCTATTGAACTCATGTCCAAAGAAACATACTATGGAATGTTCTTCTAGCCAATAAGAACTTGAGACTGATCAAAACAAGGTTAAGAGGTCACCCTAAGTCCTTTTGAGAATATGTCACATGCTGTCCTCAGTATTTAGGAAAAAAGACCAGAACAGAGAAGAAGATTGTGTCCCTGGAATCAGACCTGTCTTTCTAATCCTAATTCTTATTTTGTTTTTGTTTTTGAGACAGAGTCTCAAACTGTCATCTTGGGTAGAGTGCCCTGGTGTCACAGCTCACAGGAACCTCAAATTCTTGGGCTCAAATGATTCTCTTGCCTCAGCCTCCCAAGTAGCTGGGACTACAGGCACCCGCCACAATGTCTGGCTATTTTTTGTTGTTGTTGTAGTTGTCTTTGTTGTTTTAGCTGGCCTGGGCTAGGTTTAAATCTGCCAGCCTTAGTGTATATGGCCAGCACCCTACCCACTGAGCTACGGGTACCGCCCATTTCTTAGATTTTTTGACACTGTTCAAGTCACCTGATTACAGGAGCTTCAAACATTTTATCTCTCTCTCTCCCTCTCTTTTTCTCCACCCTCTTCATTAACCAAGGAGACACAACCTTCAGTGTAAAATGAAGATGCATTCTTGAATTTTTAAAAATTTCAACATTTTCAAAGATTACATGGAGACAGTGAAGTGTACCATATGTACTATTTAAATTAGCTCATAGTCGTTAAACATTTAGGTTTGCAAATTTGAGAAAAATGGGTTTGAATTTTGTTCTGCTAAGTACTAGTAACGTGACTTAGGAAAGAACAGAAACTTCCTTGGGCCTCAGTCTCATCCTCTATAAGATGGGAACAATAGGAGTATGCAGCTTGGGGCCTTGCTATGTAAGAACATGACTCCCTGTATGTCACACACTAAGTTCTACATGTGGCATATAGATATGTTCAAAAAAATGCTCACTGTTATTTATTATTATTATTATCATTTTTTTGTAGAGACAGAGTCTCACTTATCACCCTTGGTATAGTGCTGTGGCGTCACACAGCTCACAGCAACCTCCAACTCCTGGAACTCCTGGGCTTAGGCAATTCTGCCTCAGCCCCCCGAGTAGCTGGGACTACAGGCACCTGCCACAATGCCCGACTATATTTTTAAGGCAGTTTAGCCAGGGCTGGGTTTGAACCTGCCACCCTCGGCATATGGGGCTGACACCCTACTCGCTGAGCCACAGGCGCTGCCCTGCTCACTGTTATTTTTAATGCCTTAAAACCTAGTACTTCATTCTGCCCTTGAAATGGATGGAAGCTGAAATATGGGAATAACTGACATGAGAAATCACTTCCTGCCTGAGTATCATAAAACCCTGTCATCTCGTCTCTGTACATCTTGGGAAACAGGCAGCTGCCAGAGCCTCATGCAGGAGCAGCTCAGTGGGTTGTCTATGGATTTCTCTGATATTTTTTCATTAGTAGAGGTAAACATGGCAACAGGGGCTGTGGTGAGCTCTGAATGTCCTCTTCCCGTCACCCAGACTAAGGAGCTGTTCTGTTTGGCTCTCATTGTTCAGAGAATGGCTTGAAAAGTAAAGCTTAACCTGACAGGGGAAATTAGGTGTCATTTCTGTGATTTATAGAGCCATAGACTGAGCTTCACAGTTTCTTATATAGGTAATGGGTCCTGGCCAGTTAGTATTTCTTCACTGTGTGGGGGCTTCTGAGCCACAGGTCAGGGAGCAAAGCTTGTCCAAAGTAGATAGTATGCCCCTACTGTGTTCTACCTGGCTGACCTTGGGCATCTTCAGCCTTTCACTTGCTCGTTTGTAAGAATTACTGGGAATAGTAAGAGCTGCTGCTGCTCTGTACGTTGTGGGGAGGATAACAGGAGCTGACTGACACCAGGCGTAGACTAAGGAGATGCTTACTAAGTGTCTATTCCCTTCATCCCACTCCTCTCTCTCTCTCTTTTTTCTCTCTTTTTGTTTTTTTTGAGACAGAGTCTCAGTACGTTGTCCCTGGCAGAGTTCTGTGGCATCATAGTGCACAGCAACCTCAGACTCCTGGGCTTAAGCAATTCTCTTGCCTCGAGTCTCCCAAGTAGCTGGGACCCTAGGCTCCTGACGCACACTGGCTATTTTTAGAGGTGGGGTCTCACTCTAGTTCAGGCTGGTTTCCAACTCCTGAGTTCAGGCAATCTGCCTGCCTCAGCCTCCCAGAGTGCTGAGATCGTAGGTGTGAACCACCATACCTGGCCCACTCCTCTCTTTCTTTAAAAGCTATCAGTGGTACGTTTGTGATGTGTGTGACCTCCTCTGCATAGAGGATATTAGCTGGCAGGAAATCAAGTAGACTGTTTCTAGAGCAGTTTTAGGGTTTCAGCAGCATTGAGCAGAGAGTACACAGAGTTCCGATATACTCACTACCCACATACACTCACAGCTTCCCTGATGATCACCATGCCCACCAGGGTGGTGCGTTTGTTATAATCACTGAACCTGCATTGACACATCATTATCACCCCAAGCCCAGTATTTATATTAGCGTTCCCTACTGGTGGTGCACATTTCATGGGTTTTGACACCTGTACAATGACACATATCCATGATTATAGTATCGTGCAGAGAATTTTCATTGCCCTAAAAATATTCTGTGCCGCATCTATTCATCACCCCTTCCCCCTAATCCCTGGCAACCACTGATCCTTTCACTGTGTTGATAATTTTGCCTGTTGTCAGTTAATTCTAGTCTAGGATGGGAAGTTTTAAAGGGAATGGGAAATGGGAAAATCATGGCCAGGTTTGAGGAAAAGCAAAATTTGAATCTAAATAAAAAAAATGATTAGAAACAGCAATGCTATTATTAAACCAATTTGTAATTACTCATACTTTCATATGAAACATAAATCACAACTATAGCCCAGGATGAAAGAGGGAAGAGGAGGGGGAGGATAAGGGAGGGGGGAGGTTTGATAGAGGGCAGGTAAATGGTGGGACCACACCTATGGAGCATACTGTAAGGGTACATGTCTAGTCTATTAAGGATAGAGTATGAATGTCTTAACACAATAATTAAGTAACTGAGGTGAAGGATATATTAACTAATTTGATGTATGCATTCCAAATTGTATATAAAATCAGCACATTGTACCCCATAAATGCATTTATATATACATGATCTATTAGTTTATGACTTAATAAAAAAAAAAAGGACACTGGGTGGCCCCTGTAGCTTAAGTGGCTAAGGCACCAGCCACATACACCAGAGCTGGTGGGTTCAAATCCAGCCTGGGCCTGCCAAACGACAATGACAACTATAACCAAAAAATAGCCAGGCGTTGTAGTGGGCACCTGTAGTCCCAGCTACTGGGGAGGCTGAGGCAAGAAAATCACTTAAGCTCAGGAATTGAAGGTTGCTGTGAGCTGTGACGCCCCAGCACTCTACCCAGGCAATAAGTTGAGGCTCTGTCTCAAAAAAAAAAAAAAAAAAAGGACACTTAAACTGATTCTAAACCTTAGCTATTGTGAATAGTGCTGCAATAAATATGTGAGTGCAGGTAAGAAAAAAAAGAAAGAAACAGCTATGCTGTGATCTGAACGTCCAACTTGGAGAAACTAACATGTGACCACTGGTGCTAAGAGGGGAAAAGACATACTGAGATCGCAGGTAGTCAGGAAATGTTGTGGCTCCGTGGATTTTTTGGCTCTTACTTTTTTTCACATTCTACACTCTTTTTTTTCTATGAGATTTCATTCATTCTTGTGGCTTCTATTACATTGAACCATATGAAATTGCCAAAATTTGACTCACAAAAAGGGCAACTTTATATGTAATTTTCGTTGGTCAATTCCTATCTGTACAGTGAAAACTTCCAATATATGCTAAAGGCAGGTGGGTTCAAGGTGTAAATAACATTTTTACAAAATGGATTGTCTCCATCTGAGTGTTTATTCGGAGGCTTTGTATTTCAAAGACAGATTTCCTTACTGGAGCCAAACCTCCTGGGTGCAAATCCTGGCTATGCCATTTACATTTATATGATTTTGGAAACAAAAGTAAATTGGATATAATAACTGTTCTTACCTCACAGGTTGTAGGGAAAATTTAATGAGTTAATGTATTTAAAGTACATAGGGTATTGTGAAAAGTAATACATGTAAAGAAGTTAGAACAGTGCCTGGCTTGTAGTAAACTTTCCCTAAATGTCATGAAATTTTATGAACATCCTCTAGTTCAATGAGAACCTTGCTCATGATTGTAGTGGCTGGGAGCATGGGTGTCAGGGTTGTATGACCTGATGTGATACTGCTTTTTAGCTGAATGACCTTGAACAGATGATTTTACCCTACAGACATCAGTTTCTTCATCTGGAAAACGGGGATGGTGACAGCAAATTCTACCACCTAAGGTTATTGACATGATTGGATGGCATAACGTACCATAAAGTGCCTACCCCTCAGCAAATGCTGTTGTGTGTGTTCCATTAAAGGAGGTTGATGGCCTCAACCCAGCACTAAAAGTAGGTTACCTGGTTTGGTGACTGTTGTTCCTCTTTGAGCCTCCTACATAGAAGTCTATGCAAAGTTGGGAGGGTGAGCACCCCTTCCCAGGACCCTTCTAGATGTCAAATTCCGGGGTACCGTGCCAACGAATATGCTTCTATGTACTTCAGAGCCCTCTGGCTCCTGGGACATGTAGCTGAAGATTTCTACTTCCACTTTTCAGCTCGTCTTTAGTTGCTGCTTCTCCGGGCAACATCTGAGATGACTCGCCCGCCACACTTGTCTTCCTGCTTTCTTCGGGAATGGGAAGAGTAAAGTCAACTAGCATTACCACTTTCCTCCGTAAGCGTGTTCTCACACATGCCGCTTATTTATACTGTCATTGATTTGTGGCAGAGTGACCAATAAATCCGACTGTCAGGCCACATGGGCATGTCCTCTTCCATTTCCAAAGTATGGGGGTTCACAGCCCTTGGTCTCTATTTCCTGTAGTTACCAGGGAAATGAGTGATTGAAATCTTTTGGAGCCACTCCAAGGAGGTGTCTTGATGACTGGAAAGGCAAACGGCCCAACTAGATCCTGTCTCCAAGGTCCAAACTGGGCAAGAAACCTCTATCTCTGCTTCTGGGCACACACTGCTATGCTATTCTCTCCAAACTTCCTTGTGTTCCTCTTGGCCAGCTAAACATGTCATCAGCGTTGGGCTCAACAATGAATCTTCCAATAGAGCTAGGACAATCAGTCTTGGTCCCTTTCTCTCATCTCTCTGTAGGAACCTAGTTGCTTCTTATTTTATACCTTCAAGCACTTCCTGGGCAAAAAAGCTATCAACCCTCTGTCCTCCAAGTAGTAATGACAATTGTCTCCAAAAGGGACTGTACTGTCACAGCCCACCCCAAACCCCTTTCATTGGCTTCAGGGGATTTCATCTTTTTATGGTGACCCATTGTATTTCTGTCATGTCTTGCTGGACGGTAGCAAGTATACACATTTAATCCGTGGCAGAGAATCTTATTCTGTACCTATGGTATTCAAAACAGATTTGGGGATTTATGTGTTCACTCACACAGAGATGGGTCAGATATATGGCCTTGAGGAGTTCACAGTCTGAAAGGCAAGAAGATTATGTAAATAAGGAAATTGCATGGAAATGCAAAATGTACAAAAATGAAAGAAGAGAGACAGCCCCAAATCTCTCCACAGATGGCCGGGTCCTGGAGGAACCGGACCTTCTTGCCGACTCCATTTTCTGGAGTTCGGCAAGGAGGAACAAGTGTGGAAAGGACATTTTGGACCAGAGGCCCAGCATGGGAATAGGCTGGTGGGCATGAAATCGTGCACTAGCATGAGGAGGCAGGTGCACCAGATCACAGAGGTGGGAGAAGAGCTGTAAACTGAAGAATAATTCAGTAATTTACAGAGGAGGCTTTCAAAGGTTCCAGAAGGTGGTGCAACTTTTGAAGGGGTCTTAGTGAGAGCACGGCATAGGTTGGGATGTTTTAGAAAGCTATGAGGGATGTGCTGAAGGGAGGTATCCTGGAGCTGGGAGACCAGCCAGGGGCATTTGCCGGTAGAATAGCATTGTTAGCCTGGGCCAGGGAGGCGGAGGGGCTGCAGAGCGGGGAGCTGGTATCAGGCTCATATGAGGTTGAGGAAGGAACCCAGTTGAACCCCAATTTGGGGCTGGAGGCACCAAATTGAAGTGGGAGATACAAGTGATCTTGGGAAAGAAGGGGATTGCAAACATACTCACATACTTTCTTTGCTTATATCAATATTGATTAGTTTGTTGCATTTAGCATATGAACTTTTAATTTAATTCAACAAATATTGACCGATATGCCCCATGCTTGATAGTGTATTTTGCTTTAACATGGAGCCAGAGGGTGAAAAGATAATAGATTGTTTTGTCTCTAGAAAGCTTTTCCCCTCCTCATTTGGTATGAGGTCGGTTAGCCACATGACCAAACTTATTAGTACCGTGAGATAAATTCCATCAGCCTTTGATGGAGGACTTCAGAGCAACTTTTTGAAGTCACACAGACCAGAAACATCTTAGTATCAAACATAACTGACTTGACATCAGCACATGAGATTAATTTTGAGTACAAAATATATAGTCATGGCTCAGCATTTGTAGCTCAAGAGGGTAGGGCTCTAGCCACATACAGCAGAGCTGGTGGGTTCGAATCCAGCCTGGGCCTGCCAAATGACAATGACAACTATAACCAAAAAATAGCCAGGCATTGTGGTGGGCACCTGTAGTCCCAGCTACTGGGGAGGCTGAGGCAAGAGAATCACTTAAGCCCAAGAGTTTGAGGTTGCTGTGAGCTGTGACGTCACAGTGCTCTACCTGGGGTGACATAGTGAGACTCTGTCTCAAATAAACAAACAAACATATAGTCATTAAAAATTTAGAATATGGAATTTAATTCATGTTCTTAGTGACTTCTGTGTAGGTAGTTCTAAATATCTTAATCAAAAGCTGGGTATCTGGGTGGCACCTGTGGCTCAGTGGGTAGGGCACCGGCCCCATATACGGAAAGTGGTGGGTTCAAACCCAGCCCCCAACAAGCTGCAAAAACAAAAAGCAGGGTATCTTCTTAGGAGTTTAAGATTCCTGAGACATCGTCACAGCTTTTAGAGCTGGAGCACCTTCTCCTTTTGTATCCCCACAGCCTCCCGATGTGTCACTTCATAGCATTTGAAGCATAGTAGTGGTAATGGTTTGTATTTGTTTTTAAATTAAATCATGAGTCCTTTGAAGTTGGCAACTGGGTTTTGTTCATCCCCTTCCTTAGTTTCTAGACAGCACATGGGATGGAGTAGGCAGTTCAGTGAATGTATACAGAATTTAATTAAACCTTCGAAAACATGTCTTCTGCCCCCTATGTTACAGGTAAGGAAATGGAGATTTAGAAAGAGGAATCCCTTCTGTAAGTTCAAACAGGAAATCAACAATGGAATCGGAAATAACTCCTAGTGCATTCGGATTGCTTAAGGTTTTTGTTTTCTCCTCCTGTCCAGCTTGGTTTGGTGGCTCATTAGCCAGAAGTTGGAAGCAATTACAAGCTGTGGAAATGCAAACCTTGTTTGTTATGAAAACCAATGGTCGCGCAACTGTTGCCCTTGTATTGAGTACAGGATTCGTTTCTTAGGTCCCTCCACTTACTCAAAAGCCAGGAGCCAACAATGCCTCCAGTGTAAGATTTCATTTTCCCTGAAAACACCCACAGATACACACACAGCACATGCACACACACAGGCACACACACAGCATGTGACCCAAGCAGAGCAGCTGGACAGGATATTTTGGATGAAATCTTGGCATTTATTGTTCCTGTGTGACCTGCTGAGGTCGCTGGTGCCAGAATTCAAATAGACTTCGGTTTCAGCCCCTCCCTCCTCCTCCGTGCTTGCATGGGGACAGGACACCCATCTCAAAGGGTAGTTTTGAGCATTAGATGGAGAAAGGGAGTAATTTCATCTTGAAGTTGCTTTGTACCTTGGAGCAGTCAGCTAGCCTCTCCGGGCCACTGTATCTGTGTCCATGAAAGGGATTAGATTAGATGATTTACAGAGCTCTGTGAAGCTGGAACGTTCTATGATTCTCCTCCCCTGGGACCTAATTGGCCTCTGCATGGAGTGTTGCAAGGACTGAGGACGTAAGGAGAGAATGATGCCTCGCTGACGCGGGCTGGCTCCTGCCGCCTCGCGAAGGCTCCCCGTTTGATGTTGGCCTTTTATCAGGGTATGTTTGTGCTCTAGCCAGGGCTTGCCTGGCCATCGCACCAGTCCCTGTTCTGTTTCTCAGTATTTGGGGAAAGAGCCAGTGGATGCAGAGACGTACAGGCAGGCTATCTTCCCAAGAATTGCCTGGATGGTGTAACTTGCAGAGTACAGAGAGATTTCCTGTTTTCTTTTCCATGAGTTTAAGTTCCAAATGATTACACAAACCACACGCGCGCGCGCACACACACACACCCAAAAAGCAGAAGCACACACATGATGTTCTCTCTTTTCACATTGCTGGAGTCCACTGCAATCTGCCCATCTGTGTCACTTTCATCCATGGCCCTGGATTTCACCATTATGGTAATTAAGCCCTTAGCCCTAGCTGGGGGTGTTACAGAATCTTAAGCTATGAGCAGTTGTGCATGTTAATTTCACTAAGGGGGACCCTGCAAAGGGAAGGAGCAAAGGACTGACAGTCAGCATGACCTCATGCTAGCCCATCTGGATTCTGTCCTCAGGAGAGTGCCTCCCTCTGGTGCTGGTTAGAGAAGGGACATTTGTTCTCAGCAGAGGCTCCGGCCCTAGTAGGAACTGTGCTCTTACTGACACTTTATACACAAGTGTACTTACTTACACTAAAAAAATATTGTCTGAAATTTAAATGTGCCTCGGCACCTGTATTTTTATTTACTGGATTTGGCGATCCTACTTGGTGTTTATCTCATTGCTCTACTCTACGTGGCTGAACAGAGACGGCATACACTTGGCAGTTACAGAGATTTACGATTCTGCTTCTACCCTGCTGTGTGATCTTGGGAAAATGGCTTCACTACTCTGATTCCTAGTTTTCTCATCTGCAAATGAGGATCGTAATATTTATATCTCAGGACTTTTGTGAGGATTACATTTGAATGCACCTAAGGCACCTTACACTATGCAATTGAGTGTTTCATTATAATTTTTTTGGTGGGGGGATTACTACACTTAACTCAGAAAAACTCAATTCTTTGATCATCCCTGGGAGAAAATGTGGATAAGAACTTAGGACACAAATACTTGGAGTTTTCTTGTCAAAGTTTCTGGGAGAAATGTGATGGAGATTTACACAATAACATTCTTGATAGACACCCTCTTCCACATCTGTGTTCTGGGTCAGTAAGGAGGGACACCCCAGACCCACTTTACACAAACATGCTAAACTTGAGTCTTTTGAACAATGCAGGTTAGAAAAAGTGACTTTGGTGTTTTCAGGTATTAATTGGTTATAGGCAGCGTGCAACTTTTCTTTAAAAAACACACAGAAAATAAAAACATAGAAAAGAAAACAAAGAAATACACATAGAACTGGCCAAGCACATGTCTGGGAAGAGAATAAGAGATTAACACTCTCTGGAGGCCTTCAGTTTTTTTTTTTCTAATTTTTTATTGAATGGTAACTATGTACATTAATGCACTTCTGGGGTACAGTGTGGGGTTTTCACATGCAATCCGAAATACTTCCATCAAACTGATCAACACAGCCTTCATGTCATTTTCTCAGTTATAGTTTTAAAACGTT